>JAESVK010000606.1:1144888-1198828 GCA_017140935.1 Hamamelis virginiana | reverse complement strand
CCCCCCCCCCCCCCCATAACATGGCTTCGTCCATGCTCTCTATGGTGTTTGTTATTTGCTTGCTTTAGAGGTTTGAATAAAAGATGTTGTTGCTTGAAGCCATTAGAGCCATAGAAGAAGCCATGTTATGGTGAGGGGGGGCCGTGGACCCCCCTGAACTTTTTTTTTTTTTTCTTTCTAATCTTACAAATTTTTGAAAATTTGATTTTGGACCCCTCTCAACTTTTTTTTTTTTTTAACCATTTTGCCATTCACAGGAGTGGGACTACAATTTCTTCACATGATGCTATTAGCTCCATACATATTACCCTTCATACCTTTTATAATTACCTTCTTGCCATCACACACACACACACAAACACACACACATACACACACACACACATATATATTAATAATATAAGTTACACTTTCCCAAATTTGAAAAGAGAAGTCAAAACACTTAAAACCCATTTCATATTTCCCAGTTCCCTTTCGTCTCTCTTCCTTCTCTATGATTCTTCTCTCCCACTCTCACGCCCCATCTCTCAATCCTCTCATCTTCTTATCCCGTTCCCAGACTCCTAATTTCTCATTCCCGCTTCTCTGTTAATCTCTCACTCTTTCATCTCTCAACCACGGCGCAAACCCAAAATATTCATCACTGCCATAAGGTTACCTTAGGCTCTTGGTCTCTCGAATCTCAATCTCTCTTACACAGCCGCATCAATGAGGAAATGCAACGTTGGTGATGAAAAAAATGGTATATTTTCTATTTTTTCATTTGGTTAAATACTAGTTGTTTGGTTGAATGATTAATCATTCTTGTTTGGTTACTGCTGATTTGGGTTTGTTTGGTTGCTGAGAAAATAAATTTAATTTAAAAGTTATTTGTAGTTTGGTTTTTCATTTGCATTTATTTGATTGTCCAGAAATTTATATTTGGTTGCTATTTGATGTTTGGTTGTTGATTTGCATTTGTTTGGTTACCGTGAAAATTATATTTGGAAGCTTGAAGTTATGCCAAAAAATGTGAAAATTTCTCAGTCCGCTGAACTAGTCCACCAACCAAACCAAAATGGTGTTTATGCTAAGGTTTCTCAATTTAAACAAATTTTGAACTATTAACAAAAATCCGCATTTCTTAAAAATAAAAAAAAAAAAAAAAAATCCTAATTGCATATGATGGATGTGTGAAATTTTTTAGAATCTTTTAACTTTTCTTTTATAGAAAATTCTATCTCTTATAAATTGCTCATGATTTAATGGTCGTTGCTCAATTGCTCGAGAATCAAAAGTGAAGACTTAACCAATCGAATTCCCAAGTATCAAGAGTCAAGACTCAAAGACACAACTCATAATGACCACTAGCCATGAGCCAACAAGGGAGATCAATTCATGAATGATAGCTTAGTTGTGTTTATTGAAAGAGATGTATTTGATAGCATTGATAACGAAGCTATCATTCAACGCTTTCAAAAAAATGGTGCCTCGTCGAGGACAATTGTAAATGTACTGAGATGAAATATGTTTATCAAAATATCAATGGATTATAATTTTTTGCAATTTTTTTTATCACAAACTAATATGATTAAAAAAAATGAACAAAAAAATTCTATGTTTTTTGAATTGGGATAAAGAATTAAAATCAATTAAAGTTGGCGCCCCCCCATGCAATTTCCTGGCTTCATCCCTGATCAGAGTATCTATCAATCTAATTGAATTTTCTGTTATTTGAATGTTTTACTTTCATGAGATGCCATTGTATGTGTGTTTTCTAATAAAAAAACCCAATGTTTATTTAGTTGCTGCTTCTTCTTCTTGTTTAGAAAGATTTGTTTCCCTCCCTCAATTTTAAGAAGATGAAACCTGAGAGAGAGAGAGAGAGAGAGATTTCGCTTTTGTGGGGAAAGATTCAAAAGATAGTATAACAAAAACTTGGCAAAAGCATGAGAGGCAGCATAAGTTTCTTGGAGAGAAGAAATGAGTGACAAAAAAATCTCTCAATTATTGTTACTTTCATAATGTTGAGTCTCGTATGACATTGCAAAAATGAAAAGTTCATTATAGACAACATTCAACATATGCATACAACCCACCTAATTAGATAAGATTGCTAATTTTGACTTAATTCACTTCCAAATGCGTCCAGATTTGTCTCTTTTTTCATTGATTATTGAGCTCCCTCTCTCCCTCCAAAGGAAAATACCATTTCCCATCAAGATTTTGCAATTACTATCTCTTCTTTAACCTTTTTTTGAAAAACTAGGTACGCACGGGTGGTCAAAATGTATTATCTTTTAAAGGTTTATAAATAGCAAAAGTACAAAATTATTGAGTACAATTTAATGTGACCATTTAACCATATAAGCCTGTTAGAGTTTTATGGCCATAGTGTTTTATCTATATTTTCGATAGTAGAAAGCCATTCAAAGTTTAAATTACAAATTACTGAACTGTGCAAAATATTTTTTTCTCTCTCTGCTATGAAGAGCTTCCTACTATGGAAAATTTCAGGGGAATTTTGCATAGAGCCACCCGCTGGTCTCACGTACTCCTCTATTTTCTTGTTTTTCTTTGTCGATCCGCCAATTGATTGCAATAGTGCTGACCAGATATAGAAATTTGAAAGAGTAAAAATCACAAGACACACCGATTGCAATTTGATTGGAAAGAGCACAAATTGCAAAATTTGGATTGGAATGAACACAAATTGCAAAAATTGGAGTGGAAACAACAACAATTTCAATTACAATTGAAAATTGCAATATACGAATCCTTTCTTTTACAACAACGAGAAAAGAGAAAGACACAGAGTGGAGGCAAAATAGCAATTAATTGAAACAGTCAAATCAATAGTACCTGGAAAGAGTGACAATTACAAACGATTTGGCATGAAATAGCAAAATTCCAAAAATTTGCATGAAATAACAAAAATTGAGCTGGCAATAGCAAAATTCCAAAAATTTGCACAAAATAGCAAAAATTGAATTGGCAATAGCAAAAATTGAAATCAATTGAAAATTTCCAATTGATTGCATATCAAGCTTTTTATGATATGTATAGATTCAATATTAAACTCTTAAACACCGATTTTCGGACTTAAATTAATGACCATTTGCAAAAAATGCTAAACAAAATTTGAAGGGATGGTATAAATGGTATTTGACATTTGAGGTATTAAATTTAGCAATTCTATAATCCAGTGTCAAAATTTGGGATTTAGATTTGCTGTGGATCACCCTTTTAATCAACACCTATTAATCATCTATATTAATGACTGAAATGCTTCCACTTAATGGTTTGAAAGGATCCAAAGGTCCTCATTTATTGTCTTGACTTGAATACTAATGGACAAAGTTTTTTTAGCAATAATCTTATGTTTCTCACTCACTTTTTTTAGTAATAATCATAGTGATCCAACGATCAGTTTTGTTTTTTTTTAAATGTCACTTTAAAAAAATGTGACTATGTTGTTTTTCAAATTATCATTATTTTTTTGTTCTGTTTTTTCAGAAATTGACTGTTGGATCATTGCGATTTTCGACAGGTGCGACATACACAACATGGATCTATAATTGAATGGTCAGATTTTCAAAATTTGTTTTGCTACTGGCCATATGGAGGTCTATTAGTATTTTTGTATTTTTGTTATTTCTAAAATTAGCTCAGATCTAAGGCTTTTCTATTAATTGTAACTTATTAATGTAGGCTTGTCTACACTAGATTGATCAACACCGTGTCGATCAAAAGAGTGAGCAAATGTCCTATAACTGTTAGATTTTGATCATGAATTGAGACCTAACGATCAGAATGAAATCTAATGGCTAAGGAGTATTCACTCACTTAATAAAGTGAGCATTTGTCGAGAGGATCATGACTCTTGGCTGGTAATCATAGGAAAACCTTAATAAAATAAAGCCAAATATAATAATAATGATATTTTGAAGGACTTGAAACTAAATATAGAATGTTATCTCCCTCTAAAACCTATTCACTCTCATTCTCCCGGTCTCCCTCGCCTCCATTTCTATCCCGCGGTCCCGCCCACTATCACTCTCTCTCTCTCTCTCTCTCTCTCTCTCTCTGCCAAAGCTTCAACATCTTTGTAAGTAAATGCAACTCAAATTCACCTGCATACATTGTATTTATACGTTATTCTCATATGCTGTTTGATTTTTGTTCATTTTGTATTCGAGTTCTCTCTAGAGTTTCATTTTATTTTATGGTTTCGGTTATCATGGTTTTTGGTGATGGCTCCATTTTATTCCTTTTTTTTTTGGGTCTTTACGCTTTGTTTGGGTGCTGAGAAACTGTTTAGGAAAATTAGAGTTGAAATTTTGTACGTGTTTTGTAGTTTCAATTTCGAAGGGAACGAAAAAATTAACTCGGGTAAGTCTTGCTCGATTCTTTTGGATGAGTTGAGTTGTTTCTTAGGAACTACGCACTCAGGAACCAAGCATATCCCTTGATTGTTTGCTTCATTTTTAATTTTATTTGATATTGCCGATTTTTTTAGGCCATCTCCGATCTTGACTCAAATTTATTTGATAGTTGATACGAAGCACTCCAATACGAACTCAATTTTTACTCAAATCTTTTAGAAAATTTCCATTTTCTCCCAATAGTCTCTTTTATTATCTTTTCCCCCAAAATTTCTTTCCCTCTTCTCTCTCCCATATTTTTTTTCCCTCCAAAACCTCTTCCCCACCAAAATCTATTTCCCTCCAAAATATCTCTCCCTCTAAATTTTCAACCTTTTTTTCCTGTAAATAAGTCTTCCCGTGTGTCATTCACCAGTCAACTCATTTTCATGTTTTGGGGTTTTGAGTCTCTTTATTTTCATTTGTTTTATAAAGTTTCTTTCACTTTCATGTATTCTATAATAATGGGTTTCTGACAATTGGGCCATAGACAGCCTGCTGCCTGCCCTTCACATGTTTGGTTGATTTGTTAGAAGGAGGTTTTGGCCTAAGCGTTTTCAGCTTTGGTTTTTTATGTTATTAAGTGGTTGCCCAACCAATCACTCTCTCTCTCTCAAACACACAGAGACATTGATTATGTCTCATTTCAGATTTAAAATTGCTAGAAAATGCATTCTAGCAAAGTCTTTTGAGAGGAACTGGGTTTTGGATTTTACTGGTTCTTCATACACTTGGTTTTATTGATGTAGGTCAGCCCTCAAATGTAAAAGGAGAATCTTGCTGTAATTTTTGGACAGAATGAGAATTTTAAGGTTTTTCAAGGTTAAAGCATGTAAAAGAGTTGTATTAGGGATTATAGATGGAACAATGGTTAATTTGATGATGGTTTAAGGAAGAATATGTTAAGAAATCAAAAGAAGAAACTTGCTGTAATTTTTGGACAGAATGAGAATTTTTAGGTTTTTCAAGGTTAACGGAAGGGTTTTAAGTTTAAAATTGAGGGTAAAGAGAGGGCTGACATAGCTATCATATTCACTCTATACCAATATTGGAGTGCTTTGTATACGATTCATCCTACACAGTGTTAGTAATGTGAATTATGGTTTTCAATTGCTTGTTGGTTCAACCTTCTCTATTTATAATATAAGTTCATTTCTTTTTGTTGTTTCATTGTCTTATACATAAGCAGAGATCATTTTTAACTTAAGTAAATTTGAAATGTGTTCCAATTGTTTTCATGTTGCCAACATCTATTAAAGTTGATGAGATTGTCTTGAAGGGAAACAAGAATTGACGTATAGGTCTCTTTCCTTTTTTCTAATATGTGACTTGGAAGTGCAGTATGATATAGATAATCAATGGCTACTTCCTTGTTTAATTTGTTTAATATTTTTCTGCATCTCTCCCAAAAGTAGAGACGAGTTATGCCAAGACCTTTCACGCTCATACCACTACCACCTTTAAGTTCTTCAAATTCTTCAAGCACTATCCTGCTCAGCCCAAGCAAACCTTTGACCCACTTGTCGTGTGTGTGATTTGTAAGTCATCTTCTTTGTTTGCTTCATCTTCCTTGATTTTCTTCAAACACATGAAGAAAATCCATGAGCAGAGTGCTACAGAAAAAATACTGAAAAAAAAAATAAAAACCATGAGTGTTTGATGCACCCTGTATTCATTTCTCTTAACTTTAGATTTTTTTTTGGTCCGCAGCACCCAAGAGGAAAAGACCAAGGGGTAGGTGCGCCTTAAGCGTGTTTGGCTTGAATCCGTCAATGTGCTCCAGATGTTTGATGAAAATTCTGTGAGAAGTTTTGATTCTTATTTTTTTGTACGGCCGTTGGAGGAAAAATAAAAATAAAAATTACACCGTTAGCTCCAAAACGACAAGGTTGTGCTCGTTTTGAGCAAAGGCATTGTCAACTGTCGGATTGGCCTTTCGCGTGGTGTGTCACCATCTTAGGTGAAGCACAGCATGTGCTGAGTTTTCCCCCTCAGCTGCAAATCCGGACACCAGTGGCTAGACAGGACTATTTTTTTGTGCACATGTTACTCTTGGTCTCTTCTTGGTTCTTTACTTGCAGTTTGGCTAATGATTGTTAATTGCATGAAAACCGTAACTAGCTTTAACCGTTTCCCTCCCCCAAAACTTCTCCAAGAATCCTACAAACAAACCATAGTAGATCAATTGAAGAAATGTTCAAGCCTGAAAGAGGTAGAATCTATATATGCTTCCATGATCAAAAGCAACGCACATCAAGATTGTTTCTTGATGAACCAATTCATCACTGCTTGTTCCACCTTTCGTCAACTAGATTACGCAATTCTAGCCTTTACCCAGATGACAGATCCCAATGTTTTTGTGTATAATGCAATGATTAGAGGTTTTGTTTATTGTTGGACCCCATATCAAGCTCTAGAATTTTATTTACAAATGTTGAGAGCCCAAGTTTGTCCCACAAGTTATACATTTCCGTCTTTAATTAAAGCTTGTACCTTAGTATCTACATTGGGATTTGGAGAGGCTGTTCATGGCCAGATTTGGAAGAATGGGTTTGAAGCTCATGTGTTTGTTCAAACTGCTTTCGTTGATTTTTATGCAAATATTGGAAAAGTTATTGAATCAAGAAGGGTGTTTGATGAAATGCCTGAAAGAGATATTTTTGCGTGGACTACAATGGTTTCAGTTCATGTCCGGGTTGGGGATATGATTTTGGCGAGGAGATTGTTTGATGAGATGCCTGAAAGGAATACAGTGACGTGGAATACTATGATTGATGGATATGCGAGATTGGGGAATGTGGAGTCTGCGGAGTTGTTGTTTCGTCAAATGCCCACAAGAGATATTATTTCATGGACAACCATGATCAATTGTTATTCTCAGAATAAGCAATTTGGAGAGGCACTAGAAGTTTTTAATGAGATGAGGACCAATGCTATAAGCCCAGATGAAGTGACAATGTCAACTGTTATTTCAGCTTGTGCACATCTTGGAGCACTTGACTTGGGAAAGAAAATACATCTTTATGTAATGCAAAATGGGTTTGATCTTGACGTATATATTGGGTCTGCATTGATTGATATGTATGCAAAGTGTGGGAGCTTAGAGAGATCGCTCGTGGTATTCTTCAAATTGAGGGAGAAAAACTTGTTCTGTTGGAATTCAGTAATTGAAGGGCTTGCAGTTCATGGGTATGCAAAAGAAGCACTGGCAATGTTTAGCATGATGGAGAGGGAAAAAATTCAGCCTAATGGAATTACTTTTATTAGTGTGCTAAGTGCCTGCACTCACGCAGGGCTGGTTGAAGAAGGCCGTAAGAGGTTTCTAAGAATGACTAGTGATTTTTCCATAGCTCCGGATATTGAACACTACGGGTGCATGGTTGATCTATTGGGCAAAGCTGGTTTGCTTGAAGATGCATTAGAATTAATAAAAAATATGAAAAATGAACCGAATTCTGTTATTTGGGGTGCCTTGTTGGGTGGGTGTAAGCTTCATAGGAACTTGGAGATTGCTCAAGTTGCCGTTAATAATTTGATGGTTTTGGAGCCAAACAATAGTGGGTATTATACCCTTTTAATTAGCATGTATGCTGAAGTAAATCGGTGGGGTGAGGTGACGAAGATTAGGGCGTCTATGAAGGAACTAGGAGTAGAAAAGACATGTCCCGGGTCCAGTTGGATAGAAATGGGAAGGAAAATTCATCAATTTGCAGCTTCAGATAAATCTCATCCAGCTTCTAGCGAGATTTGCTTGTTGCTGGATGAATTGGATGGGCAGCTGAAGCTAGTCGGCTATGTACCTGAACTTGGGTCAATTTCATAGGAGTTGGTCTTTGTAGAGAAGAAGTTATCTAATGAAGTATATATGATTTTGTGCCATAGACAGGATGGATGCCCTCGAATTATTGTAGCTTTAGGGGACCATGCGATTGAGGGAGGAACTCTGGATGAGTGCAAGTGCAGTGGAGTCAGGCTAGACAGAGTCACCTTTGGAATGGCTTGGTTGACCCTGCAAGGAACATGGTAATCCAAATGATCCAAATGCTCAAATGTTATCTAGTTTCCTTGCTTTTTTGTTTTGTTTTGTTTTGTTTTGCATTTTTTCCCAGCTTCCCCAAGGATTTGTGCCCCTTCAAATAATTAGTACTTTTGTCATTGTATAGTGAGTCGACAAACTCATATTTTTTTATTTGATTTTTGACAGGATACAAGTCAGATAGTATAATGCTAATAAGTGGGTTTGAGACTTTGATCATCTCGTGGCAATTTAGTTTGACCATTCAACCAAATGGTCCGAGTTAGTGGATTTTAGTTAATCCTATCACACATGGATATTTTAGGATTAAGTCCACCCCCCAACCCCATATATATATAATCATGAAGCTAATAGATAATTGAGGTATACATATTTTGAAAAACTGACTGTTGGTTTAGAATTTCTGCTTATGGATGTCATGCATGCCAAAAATCACGGTGATCCTATGTAAACATCTCAAAATATTGATCGGAGAAACTGTGACCTCTAAAAACTATCATATTTTCTCAGTGACATTGTTAAGAAATTGTCCGTTGGATCACTGTGATTTTTGACATGCATGACATATACATAAGTATAGTATCTAATCCAATGGCCAGTTTTTCGAAACGTGTATCCCACAATTATCTACTAGCTTCATGCTTTACATAAACTTATATAAGCATATGCTGACTGGATCATTTATGTATATATATGTATGTATTTATGTGCATGCGCACACTAGCATTTTGATTTTTGGTGCTTTTGGAGAGTAGTAAGAGTACTTGTTTATAAGATAGATAGGATTTTTGAATCCCTCTCTCTCCTTGCTTTGCAGATTGTCTTAAAAATCTGCTACAGAAACAAGAGGCAGATCGAAGGGCTGTCACTCCAGTGTTGATTAAAATGGTCAAAAGCAGATAAGACAGAAAACATCATGCTAAAAACAGTGGGGAAGGATGCAGTTTAAGAAGATTAAAGGCCTAGCAAATATAGTTTCTATGGTGATGGTTTGAGCAGTAGTAACTAGAGATTGCAGTGGCATCAACAGGTGTGTTAATTATGAGTCACCCACCCTCCCTCAAAATATTTAGTTTGCTTTATATGCTTTAAAAAAAGCATTTGGAATTATGGATGGTTACTTGTGATTGACATGATGAATGATATGATTATGGTATGCTTCCTGCCCAATTGAAATTTGTCTAGATTGAAAATTTTTAATTTGCATCGTAGATGACTTTCGGCAACCAAAGGCCATACCATTTTTAACTTGAACACAAGTTGCAACTGGGCACAGCAATTCCTATAATATGCTTATGATATTTTAAGTTTTATGAATTAATTTTCTAATTATCTAATTTTATAATTAAATGATCATTTCTGTATGTATAGTTGGGCTCAGGTGTGGTGGTTTACAGACCTGTTTTAGAAGCTGGCAATAATACATATTTCTATTTGCATTATTCATTAAGCTGACATATAGTATTTCTTGTTGGAATGGAAATCAGAGCTAGTGTTCCAATGAACTTGTTTGTTGTGTTTAATTTCAAATTTGAATGCCTTACCTACCACAGAGAGAGTGAAAAACACTTGGAAAGAAAATGCTGCAGATCTTGCAAGAAACAGTATGCTTCAAGGAAGCAACATTATGAGGTTCAATTTGAAGCCCTAGTAAACAAGAATTGATATCTGCAAAAAATCTTGTCATTCTTGAAATATTTGGATTCAAAATTTTCCATAACCTTGTATCACTGGATTTGTATACAAAGGTTTGAGAAATCACATAAGAAGACTATTCAACCCAATCCAATGCAACTGAAGCTACTTGCTGCTCACATGGACCACATAGATTAACAGACCTAGCAACTTTTGTAAAGATGCAGACCTTAAAAAACTTGCAAATAAAGGATTTAAGTTGTGACTTTGCTTGGAATTATGCCTCCGAGAGGAACTGTGGGATGGTTCCTAAAATTGTTTATGCAGTTGGGTTAGGAGATTCCACCTTGTGTCTTGAGAGAACATAACGAGAAAGCTGTCACGATATGTTTCTGCAGTAGTTCAGTGAAAAGTAAGTTGCAAAGCCTGTGATACTATATTATAATATAATTGTACATATTCATAAAAATTTTGAAATATGACTTTGCAATTAAAATGAGAACTAGTTGTACTTGCTTTTTTTGGCATTCACTTTCTTAAAGTTCCAATTTGTTGGTGCTACAAACAGTGAGGACTGTTGTCATTTCTTTCTAATACAAGTATACAACTTGGTGTATTCTACTGAAAATCATCATAATTTATTCAAACAGTGCTAAGAAATATTACTTTATTGTGTCTCAGCATGCGGGAGCTGTATTTCCTTCAAGATCTGAGAGGTCTGCACCCATATATACACCTCCGCAAACTTGCCCTCTGACATCATATCCTCAAAATCTGCGTATTAGTGATAACCAACAAGAAGCAGCTGAATCATCTGAAGATTCTGAGTTTCCAACCTTGAGGTACTAATTAGCTCACCTTTTTAACTCTTCCGGAAGAATGTTTTATTTTGTAGCAACAACTGGTTCATAGCTCGCTCATATTTACATTCATTTCTTTCTCACTTTGTTCTTTTGTTATTTATGGTGGCTTTGGATGCATCAAATTAATCGATTTTGAAGATATACCAAGTTATGTGGTTGTGCAAGTTGAAGCCCTTCCAAAATTTGTCTGCCACAACTTCCAAAATAGTTAAGACAATTCAAAGTTCACATATTTTATTTTATTTTTAATTTTTTTTTTTTTTGGTTTTTGGGGGGGCGGGGTTGTTGTTAATAGTAGAATTAAAAAAATTACCTGCATACTTTGGACATTAGAAAGTTTCTTTTAAGATCCTTAGCTACCAAGTCCGTCACTCTGTTGATCCTAAAGTGTTGTCAGGAACTGCTGGGTCCACTTCCTCTGCTGACCTGTGAACACTTCCACTTACCTGTTTTTGAATTTATAATAGATGTTTCCTTGTCACTATGTGCATATAAATTGAGTGTTATCAGTTCACAATCAATAAGAAATCCATCAAGATAATTGCCTGTTACTAATTCTATTTGCAAGATCCCTGACATCATTATGTACTAGATTTCTATCAAAGAACCTGTAGACATACTTCCAGCATCCTCATCCAAAGAAGGCATACATTCAACATAATAGCATGAACGGAATAGTACCAGCCCTCATACAACGGAGTTAGAAATTAATAAGCAGCGAGATATAGTTTCCTGACAACAGTGTTAATAGTTTTGCATTCTTGCTCTCCCAGACATGCTTTCTCACGATAATGTCACCACAAATTCTGTTGATTCTCAATCTACATGTCAGGCTGGACAACCTTTCCCTTCAACACCACGGTTCCAACAACAGCAGATTTTGCAGGTCTACTTAAATGGAAGTGCCTCAAACATAGGTTCACCTCAATACCAGCAGCTGGAGTCACCTGTTTATGGTAATATTTTTAGTGGGGTCTATATACTTTGTAGCAATTCTGTTTATCCCCATGTTATAACTTTCTTGTCCTTTGTGCACGTGTTTTTTTTTTTGCATTTTCCTTAGATACTTTCTATTATGTGCGCCCCCCCCCCTCTCTTCCCCTCCCAGGTTTCCCCCAGTCCATCAAAATTATTCCAACTACCAGCTATTTCGCTAGCAAAATGATGAATTACCCCACCCTTTTTATTTTTTCGCTAGCAATTCATTTTCTTTTTCTTTTTCTTTTTCTTTTAGTGCAATTACTCTTATCCTTGTCTAAGTTCCTAACAAAGAACTCAGGATCAACTTGTTGTTGGCTAGATTGCTTTCTTCTAGCTATGAAGCTATTGGGAAACTTGTAAGTTTTTCTTTTGTATTGCATTGTCTCCCGTTATGCGATGGTGTCTAGTTTGCTTTCTTCTAGCTATGATGATTTGCTAAAGTTTTCTATATTTGTTTGTTACTTTGATATTTATTTGTTACTTTAGGATCTGTTTGAGAATTATGGAAATGCTAGGTCCACTTTCTGGATGCTATGTGACAATAATAGCTTGATAACTGGCTGTTTAGCTGGTTGGGGCTTAACCTGGACCTTTTAAAGCCTGATTGTTGTTTAAATCGATATTATTGGGGCTTAACTTCACTTTAGTTGCTTGAATTGGTCAAATTCTCTGTGACTCTGTGATTTGTCAGGTTGTAACTTGTTTGTGTTAAGAAACAAATGTCACAACTTAACCTCAACAGGAAATGAACCCTAGATATATTGAATGGAAAGGTGAGGTGTTGCTAACCATTCAAAATGGTACCGCTGAACCTTAACAGGACTTGAACCCTAGATATATTGAATTGGAAAGGTGTTGCTAACCTGCCACCTAATATCATTTCTAGTGTAATTTTACTTGACCATAAATTTACTGCATTAATGTAAATATGGCGCCATTACCTGTAGCAGGAGTTTATTATTTTATCAATTCCTTACCCTGTATTTTGATCTTCTGCCAAATCAGTATTGTAGGTTCTGCAGAACTGGCCTTCCAAGCAATATTGTCGTTGAAGTTGATGAGATGTCCTTCCATCTCCACAAGGTAATTCTTTTTATCAAATTGATATTAATTTCTCATTAAATTTATTAATTTAATGCAGCAACAATTTGCTTCACCTTTTGTTAAAAAGCATTGCTTTTATTTGGTAAATGACCCCTGCAATTGCTTATATACCTGAATCTACTTGAAATGATGGTAGAAACCAAAAATTATTAACTTTCCAATAATAAACTATCTGGAATTAAAAAGGCTTTTAAACCCCATTTCTTGGTCTATTGCAAGTTCAAGATGGGTGAGCAAGCATGATTTCATTGCATTATCATAACCTAAATATTTGGAAATGTTTACTTGATCAAGGTGGTGAAAGGATTTGATGATAATGGATACGCAGCGGAAGATGATCAATAAAAACTTTTTATTTAAATAGAATCCATTCATCAAACCAATCCAAGATTCGAATCACAAGCATATGATCTTAAACATCATACAATAACAAGTATTACAAATTAAATAAACTTACTTGATTTGCCTTTGCGAAACTCCAATCGAATCAAGCTCCAAAAGTATGAAGCCTCCAACGGTATCCACACAAACACAAGATCCTTTAATCTTCCCGCACTTGTTCAACACTTGAATCAAAGCAAGATGGAGAGGGAGAGAGGGAATCATGGCCAAGGGAGAGTGAGGGAGCTCACGACCCTATGTGGGTTGGCTTTGGATGATAGCCTCTCTTCTATTTAGGGTGGAAGTGGACTTAGTGCTAGCATGCACTCATCCCCTTGTATTTATAGGCAAATACTAGGGTTTCTAATTTTGCAACTTAGTCCTCCTTAATTAACTATTAATTAAAGAGACTCCTTAAGTTACATAAATTAGAAACTTATCCCTCTCATAAATTAAAGAGCTCTCTTGTGTCCTATTGTGTGTGATCCATTGGTTTCACCCTAACCTAGTAGTGGACCGGGACATCTCATGTCCCGAAATAGAAATTTTCTATTTATGGTTCAATTGGAACAATTCCAATTTTGCCCTCAATGATAGCACTTACCATTATGCCTTCACTAGTCATGAGTGACGTCTAGCAACATATCATGACGTGCCCTAGGTGTGGGTGAATAGTAGAACTATGTGAACCCCTCATGTTACTTAATCCTTCATCCCCTAATGTCACTGTTAAGATAATTGGGCATGGTTATTAAGTCAAACCCTATCTTAACAACTTGTTATATGTTCTACAAAGTACAATCTGAATAAGGTGAACCCAATGAAATTCTTTCACAGTTCACCTATCACTTCGGCCAAAGATTCAAACTGAGAGTTATCTTTGTGAACTAACGCTGACATTCTCTCTCATCAAAGTGAGAGTGATGATTTCTTATTGCACACTCATCTATCTTCATGCATAACTTATTAGAGCCAATGAGTACCGATTACATCCTTATGGTTAATGATGTATGAGATACTATCAAACCTTAACAACTCATACATAAGACAGCTATGGTGTCTCAGGTCTAAGGACTACAAAATAAATGGACGGAACAAAAGAATATTCCTTTGACTTAATCTCCATTGGAATATTCTTGCAGATCATATTCAGTGTACATGTTCTCTAACATGCACCCATAGATTAACTATAGTGTCACTACACTGATAGGAAAGACTACCTATCTTCCCATTGGAGTTAGTTTAAATCTGTGCTACTCTTAGTGGTTTATAAAAGGTCCACTTTAATAAACCTAGGAGTAGGAACTCTTTAGAATAAATGTGTATGAGAAATATCAGTCTCTTTATCTCAGCAACTTGAGATGTATATTTCTCTTATCATTCATTCATGGACTTCATCATATATATAATTAAATATACAAGACAATTTATACCTTCTAATTAATATAATATGAAATTGATATGTCCTTTAGGATTGGTTTTAGGGCATACCTCTAACAGGTGGTTGGTTGCCTTTTTTCCTATTTTGAAAGCTTAAAGCAGGGACCTTTGTGTTTCTTCAAACTTACATCTTCAGTTATTTGTGAGGGAGATGCTGAGACAGTATGGTAGTAATCTCTATGTGCACTATCTGGAGTTAAATGCCTCTTAAGAGATTTTATATGTTTCCTGGCATTCCAGCAAATGATAGTTCTGTCCATGGTTTAGATTTTGTCTGAATTTGACTTGATCAATATATGATTTCAAACCAATTATGGACCTGGCATTTTAAATATGAATCTTAATGAGATCGGAGTATAATTTCACTGAACTCTGGTTAATTTTATGTCAAATCAAATCGAATATGTTACGTAATAGGATTATATATTATGTGTGTGCATCCATCTATGTTTAGATAACTCTAAACTCTCAACATTTTATTTTCAGGTTTGTATTAAATCTGATTGTTTATTTCTGTAATCAGAATTGGATTCCAATCCAATATTAAGGATTGTTTAGTCGAAGCTTGATACTCGATATTTGCGCATGTGGTCTGATACAAATTCAGATCTGAATGAGTCTGTCCTTAGAAGAGAGCTCTCAGTTTAATGATTAGGGATGGTCACATGGGTTAATTGGGCCAGCCACCCATGTAGGAATGTATTTTGGATTTGAATTTTAGTTGAGCTTGTTGTCCCAAATATATAACCCTAGAGGGGGGGTGAATAGGGTTTATGGCAAACTTTAACAAATATTACCAAATAAAATTAAGTTCAATTAATTTCAACACAAACAAATATATATGAACAATTAATTGAAATGAGAAAGGGAGAGAGAAATCAAACTCAAAGATTTAACGAGGTTCGGACTCCGTCTACTCCTCGCCTTAAGCACTCAACCCAAGGATTCTACAATCCACTAAGGATTACTCCTTCAAGCATGGTTCAAAGTCGCGGTCGCGGACGTCGTCGCGTCGCGGTCGTGGACGACTCGTCGCGTCTCGGGTGAGATGCAACTTTAGGCATGAAATAATGTTCAAAAAATTTAAAAAAAATCATAGAAAAATCAGAAAAAATCAGGCAATCAAATTTGAACCATCAAACAAGCAAAATAAATGGCTTAGAGTGCATGATATGACTTAAAACATAAAAAAAGGCGCTAGCGCACTATTGTAGCATTGAAATACATATATTATTAGCTTTTGCATGATTTATGATTTACCACTGTAGGTCGAATTTTTTTAGAAACTGACCGTTAGATTAGATATTTATATTATGTTTCTTATGTATGAAATAAATCAGAGTGATCCAACGGTTAGTTTTTGAAAAATTTCATTGTTAAGATTTCAAAATTCATATGCTTATTTGTTATGTTAAAAAACTTTGGGACTGATGATATAAAATAATTATATTATTTAAAGAAAAAAAAAAAACTTTAGGCCTATTTATGTAAAGGGTTGTGTTCACCTTACCATTTTTTTTACCATTGTTTCTACAATATGTTTTTTAAACACCAGTGTCAATTTAATATTTTGAGAAACCAACTGTTGAATTAGATACTTTTTTTATGTATATCATGTATGCAAAAAATCACAGTGATCCAACATTGGAACCATTAGATACTTGTCAATAAAAGATATATAATTTTTTTAATATTAAAAATAATAGTGTTTGGCAACTTTTAAAAATAAATAAAAATAAATAAAATAGGAGATGTGCATTTTAGTGATAATAATGAAGTGTAAGGGCTAATTTGTAAAACACCAAATTTTATTTTTAAACTTTACAGCCCTCAGACCTCATCCCACGTTATATTCCAGGCTTTCTAGAATATTCCAGGCTTTCAGGTTGTATCTACCAGCAGAAAAGGGGGAAAGACGAGAGAGAAGAATGAGGAAAAAAAAAAAAAACCAGCAAGGCAGAGGCAGCAAGCAGGGAATAAGGAGAAGAAGAAGAAGAGGAAATCAGAAAGAAATGATCTTGCCAGTCCGCTGCCGCTACATCTTCTTCTCCTCTTTTTTTTTTTTTTTCCCCCTGTTTGTTGTCTGCCAGGGCTGCCGCAGCTGCTGTTGCTTCTTCTTTTCTTGGTTCCTGGTTCCTAACTTTGCTGCTACGTTAATGGTAGCTGCTGCAGGCCTGTAGCGTCTTCTTCCCTCTAATTTTTTTTTTCTTCGCGTTGGACTTCCGCCATCTCGTTCATATCGGCCGAGATCTCGGCCGAGACACGACGAGAAACCGTGATCTCGGCATCTCGTCTCGTCTCGGCCGAGATGTCGGCCGAGATGAACGATTCCATGAAACCTCGCCTGGTTCTTTGACTCGGGACGATTTCTCGTCCAGGACCCTGCCGATACCTGGTTAACTCGGCCGATACAACTCGGACTCGTCCGATACTTCGAACCATGCCTTCAAGGTGGAGAAACCTTTACACAGTCTTCTTTATCCTAGGTGGAAGACCTTCACCTAAGCTCACAAAGAACTTTGACAATGGCTCACAAAGAACCCACTAGTGCTCACAAAGAACACTTCTTCAAGCTTCACAAAGAATGCTTAGGCAATGCTCACCAAGAGTACTTCTCCAATCTCACAAGATATACAAAGATTTGATTTGTGTACAAATAGAAAAACTCCTCAAAGAGTAGATGATATACAAATAAAAGCTCACACTAATATCTCTCAAAGATTAAACTAATTTGGCTCATGAGAGGATGATGGATCTTGACTAAATCACACAAGAATGATATGAACTATGTTGGTATATGTTTGAGTGTGATCATTAGTTGATTCAAGACTCATACAATGAATATTAATAGCCCCAACAAAGAATATGGCCGTTTAGAGACAAAATAGAACCATTAAAAACTAGCTGTTATGAACTGTCCGGTCGATTAGTCGACCAGGCACAAGTGTTAGTCAACTAGAAGGTTTAAAAATACCTTTGAAAAAGTTTCCGGGCACGGTTAGTTGACTAGGCAAGGTGTTTAGTTGACTAAGAAGGTGTTTAGTCAACTAGGACAAAGTGTTAGTCGACTAGAAGCTTATTTTTCCAGAAAACAGCTACTGGCTTGCGATTAGTCGACTAGACATGGGTGATTAGTCGACTAATCCCAATTTTTGCTTGAGCTGAAATTTACATATTCAAAAACTAGACTTCTCAAGCTTTCCGTGGCATCCAAGATCAACTAATTCGGAGTCCGGATGAGGGAGATATGGCTATTTGAAGTTGGAAGTTTTTGTCAACAAAAAACTGCATAACTCCAAAAGTTTTCAAATGCCTTCCAACACTTTATTACAACTTTGGCACATTAAGTCCACCTCAAATCATCCTCCTATCAAGCAATCACTTTGAACCAAGATTAAAATGTTTTTTTTTATTTAAATTTTTTTTTAAAGGTGTTTAAGCCAAAACAAAAAGTGTAAAACATTTTGTCTTTGAGTATATTTAGCCCATTATGAGTTTGAATCAATTTTGTGACCAAAATATGATTTTCTAAGTTAAAACCTATGGCCTTTAAGTCATAGTCAATTGAGCTAATGTAGTTCATCCTATAGAGAGATTTACATAATAAATCCTAAACACTCACACAAGATAAAATCTTCATAGAATTTCTTCAATTGATCTTCAAGTCTTGTGTTTGGCTTGCTTGGTTTCATCAATGGATTGCATCAATGCAATGACTCTCTTCATGGTCCTCATATTCATATTCACATAAGGTACGATGTAGTGCATGAGCTTCATGATAGTTTGACTCCATGAATCCTATTTTCATTTGATATATGCTAGATGGCAACTATAAGAACCACATGATTAAATTCAAATAACCATAGCATTAGTATGACATTTAATAATATATCCATTTGATGATGTCAAGGGGTTCAATCAAGAACATATGTACTATATTAAATATTCATAGTACAATGTTTGTTATCAACAAACATTGAGCACAATTTGCATATAGAATAAATAAATCAATCAATGATTTATGGCTCCCCCTAACAATATGCATATAAGGATACTAAAGATTATCATTTAAAGCATATGCATATTTTAGGTAAAACAAATCAATATATGATGCAAAAAGTTCATAATAAATATTTAATCATATGCATATTCCAAACAATCATTCATATGCATATTTCTTGTATCATGGATGTGTTTTACCACAATTCATGCTTGCAAATTTACACAATATGCAAATCAAATAGAATTACAATACAATGATTGTTATCATCAAAATCAACCAACAAGGGTGGAAGCCATAAGGCTAACAGAGCTCACAAAGGATTTGGAGTCATTCTGTTAATGACTAAAATACATGTATTCTTTTCATGTACATATTAAGCATATTGATAACATATAATTTAACATATTTAGTGTTATAAACTCTGGCTCCCTGCCCTTCTTGGCCTGGGACAGATATGATCAGGTTCCATAGGGCGGGGGAGGCAGGTGTGGAATTAGGGTTTACCCATTTAGGACAGCATCAGGCCAAAATTCTGGGTGTAAAGTGGGGCTTCCTTTTCCAAACTCATCCTGCTGCTATCTCTATATAGATTAGCAGACCAGCACTAATGAAAGCATCTAATCCTCTACACTTTCTATTTTTATTTTATTTTTCATTTTTTGAGTATTGTCTCATGTCATTTCGCCTTGTGCACTAAGTTACTTCTTAATTTCTGATATATATCTCATTAATATGAGCTGTAATGAGTAATGTTTCATTTATAAGTGGAGGTGGGTTGGATTGGGTTTTCATTAGGTTGAGTTTAGTTGAACCTTATCTCTCCTGAAGTTAATGGTTTTTTTTTTTTTTTTTTTTTTGTCCCGTTTATTCTGATTTATACTAAAATAATTAATAATTATTTTTAGCAACGTGGTTATTTTGGTAATATTGGTCTACATTAAGTTGTTCATCTATCCAACCTCAAGCAGTGAGGAATTAAAGCTTTTTTGAGTTGAGTTGAGTTGAGTTGTGTTGTGTTATATGGTCTATGTTAAATTGTTGTTGTCAAGGCAGCGGTGTCATTCTCAAGTAAGCCTTTTAGCTCAATTTTAAATACTTTTCCTCTTTCCAACTTGGAAAATTTTAGAAAATTGAATTCAATGTAGGCTGTACCAAGGGAATTGAGTTGGCTAATTCCCTTTCATGTTGTTGGAGGCTACAACTATCTTTAACAAGGTCCCAAGGTTCTGCTTTTCTTAATTTGAATGAAATAATCTTTTGGGGCTATTTGTTTGGGTTTGGTTTTAGTGTTAAAGTCTTTGTAACATAATAAGATTATGTTGACCAGAGAAAAGACACTCAGATAGTAGTGGAAAGGCTCAAACAACCACTTTGATAAGCTCATAGAAGTAGCCAATAAAGAAAAAGATCAAAGAGAAGTAGAGGTGACAATATTATTTGAGTTATATTACCACCTGAAGAAACAGTGTAACCATGGTACCACTGTTTTAGCCAAGGCAATATAGCCTCAGTTTGCCATTTGTTTGGGACATAAGTTCACCCTAGAATCCCATTCTTGTGATACATAGAGGAACCTGTCAGTCCTGATCTCTTTGATCGTCTGGAGGGACTGTTATAATAGGAGGAAGCTGCTGAAGGGAAGTATGTGAAAACCACAAGTGGGGTCCTAACGACATGGATACCATCTTTCCAAAGGATGGAACATGATATGATTGGCTCCTGAGTTATCTGCAGTTTATTCACCTTCACTGTGAAGGATTTCTTCTCTCCGATGGCTGAGAATGAAAGAATGGATGGCTCCACCTCTATTTGAAGAGTATTGGGCGTATAAATACTGGCATAGTAGGTTGAGTTTGGTGAACCTACATTGGTTACTGTCCTAGAGAAAAAGCCCATGATCTTTTGACCATCCTCAATGGCTAGTGAGAATGAAGGATAGTTGAGATCCCATGCCCTGTCAGGTTTGGTGCTAGAGCAAATACTGTCATCTTCGGTAATGAGTCTTAGAGTGGTGGTATTGTATCCCTTTTTGGACTTTTTTTTTTCATTAACTCTATGCTTTTACTCTCTGTTAAAAAACCTTGAATGTTCATTTTCATTTCTTCAATTGTAATGGGCCATCATAATCCATTTCATTGTGCATATGTACTACCATTGTAGGGCATTACACAAGCCAAAATCATGTTATTGTTTATGCACAAATATTTGTTGCATTATGTGGTAAACTATTATTAGCCAGTTATCTGTTTGAACAAATTTATAAGAGAAATGGAGTTAGCAAACAGTGATGAAATCAAAACCCGTTTTTAATATTTCCAAAACTATTTCTTATTTTATGTGACTCTTAACAGTAGCCGTCTCTCTCTTCTAGCGAATGCTGATTGACATGCCATTTAATTGAAAGACTAAGTGCTCATGCTCATCTTTCTTTTGCCATTAAAATGAGCTCCTTGATGGCCTTCTACAGTCCTACTTCCATGGTTCTCTAATTTCTTTATTGTCTGCATAATTTATTTGTGTTTTCGCTAGAATTTACAGTATTACACATCTACTTTCATGGCCCCCAAACAGGAACTAAATTGCAATTTCCATTTGGTGACATTTGCATTTTTCTTTGTTTCTATGTAGGCTCCTACTGCATTGAAATACAATCTTAGTTGCACAAGTTCCGGTTGGAAGGGGTACTAGCTCCTTTGGTAGTACATATAGGCGTGTTTTGTAACTTAACATTGTGGAGGTTCTTTTGCTTGGTTGCGCGCTATTTTTGGAATAGATGTAATTGGAAGGGGGATATTTTCAATTTTTAAGCACTTGCTATATAGCTTGTATATATGTGACTTTGGATATGTGGGGTTTCGTGTTATGTAAATTGGAAAGTCTTTTATTTTATCAGTTTCCTTTATTTTAATTCATTATATTTGGCGTGCTTGTAATAGCATTGACAGGAAACAGGTTGCCCAAACAAGTAGTAAGGGTTAATAGAAAATTTGTATAGATCCATATCAATTTAAAACAAACAACAAATTATTAAAAAAATATTCGGACCTTTTAAGGACGTTTTATAATCATCTTCAAAATATGTCGATATGAAGACGGTTTTAAACTGTCTTCAAATGTGTCATTTGTAAAACTTGACAGATTTTTCAAGACGGTTTTTAACCGTCTTTGAATGAGACTTTTGAAGACAGTTTAAAATCGTGTTTAAAAGTAAGGTTTAAAGATAGTTAAAAATGTCTTTAAAAGTTAAGTTTTGACGACAGTTAAAAACTGTCTTCAAAAGTGCCCGCATCAAAGAAGACAAGGCTTGTGAAGACAGTTGTCTAACTGTCCTCTAATACCTATGAGGACGGCCTTAAACCGTCCTCTAAAACATTTTTTTGTAGTAGTGAAAAGGCATTATTTCCTTCTGAAATGTCCTTATATTTCTTGGTGCAATAGTTTTTCTTGACCTGTTGTTTGTCTATTGTTTCGTTGTTTTTCATTTTTTCCCTATTTACAGGCTAATATTATTCCTAGGTTAAGTGTAGCTTCTCTAACAAGGTTGAGAAATGAAATTCTTCAAACTGATTGGTAAGTAAACATTTTTTTGGTTAATTTTTTTTAAGAGTAAGTGATTCATATATATATTAAGTAAATGGCCTTAGATTATCTAATATTAACCCCTTCCACACATTTCACATGAGGAAATTAATGTGGGATCAAACTCCAAATGACCTTTGCTCCTTTTTCACTGCTCTGGATCAACAATCACATTGTCTTATACACAGCTAATATTACCCATCTTTTAAATCACGTTGAAAAAAAAGTTCCGTATGTTTGAGTTGCTTGCATTCAATAGATGACAACAAAATTGTGAAGTGTCTTTTTTGAAAATCACTTATAAGGATCATATGCTAAAAGCCTAAAAGCTACTTTACTCAGTAAGCATGTGACCTACGGATGAAGTGGGCAAGTGATTTTAAGGCAAAGAAATTTAAACACTGAAAGATATACGAATTAAATGAGACATCATTCTCGAGGAATGGTGTTGTTTTCTTTAGAATGGACATGTGGCCATGTTCATTCACATTTTTTTTTTGTTTAAAAAGATAGTATTTAACCTAGGAGGGTAGCTCAAATGGTTGGGCTTTAGCGTATCAAGTCCGAGGTCCCAGTTTTGAGTCTCCTGGGCCACCTACCCAAGGTATTTGCTTTGCATCTTATCCGGTGTCCGTAGTTAGTAGGGTATTGCGGTCACCCGGGGATTAGTCGAGGTGCACGTAAACTGGGCCGGACACCCTTGTCATAAAAAAAAAAAAAAAAAAAAAAAAAAAAAAGATAGTATTTCTTACTGAAAACAACTAAGAAACCACTATACAATAAATTATCCATACTGAAGAAATGTTTCTAGCTAGGTTGAAATAAAATTCACAAAAAATCATTAAAAACATTAATATGGGGGTTAAAACATGTACGTGCATCTCTAAATTTATAGTAAGAATGTAAGATGTGCATCCTTGTGTCATATCCGTCATGCTTGCTGCCCATTACATTATGACCACGTCATCATGACCGTCTGCGATCTTAAACACACTGCTTCCTAGGCGGGAGTCGTGTGCCCTTGGGCGTGTGTTGGCCTCATTGTAATACTCTTTTCTTTCGTCTTTTGGTGAATATATAAGCGGAAGCTTACCGACCAGGAAAAGAAAAAAGATAATTTTTCCTCTCAGCAATGCCTCATCTTTCTCTCAGTTATATATGTATTGGTGATTAATTCTTGGCTGCTTCAAACTCCTGCTTGGTAGTAACCTTGTTGACGAAATTATAGTTTATGTCATTACTGTAGTTCTAGGCCTGTAAATGTATATCACTGCAGGATACACAAACACGCGCACGCAAATCTTTTCTTTGATTGAAAGAATATGGATGGGAGGGACATTGGGATCTCTATCCCTCTGCCAAAATAATCAAATATGAAACTTCACACACCACCCCATGGAAAGAGTGTATGAATATTTTTGTTAATCTTTTAATTGGGGGGGTTCCAGCCATTTTTTTTTTTTTGGTTGAGGGGATAGAGGGTTTTTTTTTTTTTTTTTTTTTATGAGGTTTCCCCCCCTATTATATAGTAGGTACATGCCATTAAATAATTCTGTAGAACAATTTTCTTATAATTTTTTACTAGATTAATATTTAAACGAAAGTGCAATGTTTTGTTTTTTAAAACAAATACACTCATTTTTTCACCAACTGGATAGAAAATTTGAAACCTAGATCTTTTTTTTTTTTTAAAAGGATTAGTTTGTAAAAACAACAGTATTATTTCTTGTAATTTCCATTGATGTAATTAGGGTTCGTTAAAAAGAGGGGAAGTCCCACAATTGCAAACAAAATGTTAAAAAGAGTGGTGTAGTTTCTAAAATATTAGGAAGGTCATTTTTTGATAAGGGATACTAAATCGGCCTTCTTCTACCGATGTTCTATGGGACTTTGGATATTTTAGGCTTCGTTTGGTTGAAATTTTTAAAAGTCTTTTTATGTTTTTTTAAATTATCAATTAACAAAAAAATAATAATAACGAAACATAACCTGTTAATATTTTTGCTAAAAAAATCCTTTTAAAATGTTCAATGTCTTAATTTATGATTATATTGGTTGGTTGGATTTTTTTATTTTTGTGGTGAACGATTATATAATATATTGGTTTTTAAAAGCAAATGCTTAAGGAGTGGGTATGATGGGGGAAGCGCAAAATAGTAAGATTATTAAAATAATTTTGTTTTTGTTTAAAAAAGAGAAAGATGCCCGTCTAGCTCAGTTGGTTGAGCGCAAGGCTCTTAACCTTGTGGTCGTGGGTTCGAGCCCCACGGTGGGCGACTGCTTAATTTGTTTCATTTTTTGCTTTACTTGTGCAAATAGTATTGTATTAAGTCAAACAGAGATGGTAACTCTTTTTACTTATTTTGTTATTTAAATTTTTGGGGGCAGGAGCGAGGGATGGTTGGTTAACTATGTAATGAGAATCCATATTCAAATCCACAGAATAGAAAAGCCAGGGACATCATTAGCCAGAAAACTATGCATCACCCCATGTTGAGATGACAAAAAAAAAAAAAAAAAAAAAAAAAAGGTTTACCAAGTACAATTAATAAAGAGCTTGCTGTAGGGAAAGGGACAAAAGGAAAGAAATTAGAAGCTTCAGCATACCATCATGGGCTTTGTCAGCTGTGTCCAAAACATTTCCACTTTCAAGACATAGCCACTGCAATGTCGATCCATGGGTAGCTGCCATTATCCTTCTATCAGGGGGAATACTAAGATGATCGTAATGCAAAGTAGTGCCACTTGAAACACGAAGTGGGATTGGAAACACCTTCATAGTTTTGGGGTCCTCATCAAGATGATATCGAACTTCAACAGAATGGATAGAGCGTCAGCACAAATGATTAAAATTACTGATATTAACTAAAACAATCTCCTACTCTAGAACTAAATGGAAAGTTAATTGATACATCTTCAAGAAAACAAAAGCAAAAAAGACATAATTTATGAAGACATGGATGAAATCACATCATTTAATTGCTAATGAAAGTATAAAACCTTATGCCCCTTAAGCTGCATAGCTTTTAAAACCTCCTTGACTGAACCGTCCTTCGAATATACAATCTCCCACACCTGAAATTAAAGTATAATTCCCAAAATAGCAATCTATCAGATCAAACTCATAAGAATTAGATGCTTGTAAATTCTATCTTAAAAGCGTCTAAAACTACTATTATTAGATGCTAAAATGAAAATTCTATCTTAAAAGTGTCTATAACTACTATTAAAAATAAAAATAAACAACATCTCCTTCACTAGCAAAATTGCCAATTATGAAATCAAGCAACTTATGTGACATATCAAGATGAGAGAGAGCCATTTGAGAACACTGACTTTCAGATATGTTTTGGGTGTCATAAGACTCATAACGATATAAATAACTCATGAAGGAAATTGCCATGCTAGGGAATGGATTCAAATGCAACAAAACAGGGATTTCTTTTATCTTTCTTTTGTAGTTTTTAGGAGTCCTTAAGAGGATTTTCCAGACTAGCTTCATCCAATACAACATGTATAAACAATGTCAGTAAATCATCCCCTAAACAACAAACAAATTTTAAACTATTGAGAGGGATTTCATCTTAAATTATTTATAGCAGTGGTATATAGGTTCTTGGCAGTTTGGTGTATAATCCAAAAGGGGGTTGAAACAGCTGATAGATATGTTAAATGCACAACCAAGAACAGGATGTTAGCCACTTGTTATTGCATGTTCTTTTGCAGCTTGTGCCAAGGCTTTTATCTAACTCTATGGCATGGAGTTAATGCAACAAAGAGATACCAAGGAGGCCTTCTTGTGGTTGAGAAAAGATCCGTTAATATGGAAAAAAGAGCTGAGTATGGAAGATCGCCTCAATTCTTAAAGACAGGGCCAAAAGCATTAATGGAAAACCATACCAAAAACTGTGCATAATATACAATAATATGGTAATGGAACATGCTATACCAGAAAATGCAACCAAACACATTGGTGTTTGAATTTCTGTGCTAAAGAAATTCAACTAATGATCATGTCTACGTCCACATATGAGAAGGAAAACATAAAAACAATAAACAATACCAACTAAGTAACTAAAACCTAGGGGTGGCAAATGGGCGGGTTTGAGTTGGGCATAAATGGGTTGGGCCACAAAATGACCATCACCCATTTATGACCCATTTAACTAGTACCCATCTCAACCCATTTAGACCCAAACCCATATATCATGGGTCGACCCGACCCGACCAGACAACCCATATATGGATCGACCTGATTTTTTTTTTTTGAAAAAAATAAATAAATAAAAACACATATACACACCAACAAAAAACTTAAAATAAAATAAATTGCCGCATTTAACAACAAAATTTAACATGTCATATTTAAATTCTCAACAAAAACTGTGTTCTTACAGTTATTCAAAATGTCACAATTTTGCAATCAGTTTTTTCAAAAACCAACCGTTGGATCATCCTGATTTTTGGTAGACATGACATTCATAAGATGATTATTTTATCCAACGGTCGATTTTTTAAAATATATTTTAGCCTACTTAGCCAGCCCCAACAATTGAGGAAATTTCATTCATAGATCCAAGGATGAAGGCTGCTCAGCTAGTTCACAGTGCCCAAATACATGATGACAAATTCTAATACAACTACATTCTCAGTTGTGATTTACATTAAATTTGAACAATTCTACAGGACCAATATCTGAAAACAAAACCAAGTAACATTTCAAAAAAAAAAGAAGAACTTTGTGCCTTTTCTCTTCAACTTCCAGTTCTTCAACTTCCGGTTCTTCAAAAAAATGTCACACTCATGCCTAATCAATGATATCGGTGGTAGAGTTTTGTCTAGAAATATTTACACTTTGAAAATCTTCTATGAGTTGTTCCTCATCTAACAAATCTTCTTCAGCTTCATAAACCAATTAGAAACAAGAACTTAGCATGATACATAAATACAAAAGTTAAAAAGAGTTTAATTAATAACATCAAGCTTAAAATGGACCTTCTAATCCAAATAGCCAGTCTCGAGAACATAACAAAGCCTCAGCATTCTTTGGAACAATAGAATTTCGGTATTTATCAATGATTTGACCTCCGATGCTAAATGCGGACTCTGAGGCAACAGTATAGTAGTTATGGGAATGCTTAAAATATCCCTTGCCATCAATGCGAGTTCCGGATACTGAATGCTATATGATTTCCAAAAATTAAGAAAGTCTAGATTTGTATTTTGCTTCCTATCAAGGCTAGGCTCCTCTAAATACAAATCTAGCTGGGACTTATTTCTATTCAAGAGATAATGTTGGCTCTCAAACACATCGAACTCCTACATTAATTTAACATTTCAAATATATAAATATTAAACATAATAGAAAAACAAAAGTAAAAAACATTATACTTCAAAAGAATCTTATTTAAATATAAACAATAAATTAATCTTACTTACTTGTATATCATCTCCAACATCATCATCACAGCCACCACCACCACCACTTCTTCCCATTGAAGATTGATTAGTTGTTGAACCAGTTGGGGATAAGTAAACATACTCTTCAAAGTGAGCTTGCAACAATGCATAGAGAAAAGCCAAGTGACTTCGCAACAAGTGATAGCCATGGCTCGATATTCAGCCTTAACTAGGCCTTTAGAGATCATATCATGCTTTACTTCTTTAGAAAAATCATATCTCATAGCAGCTGAGTCCAAATCAAATAAATTTTCCTTTTTGGGAGAGTAGATATTACCTGATTTCGTCCAAAAATATTTGTTAAAACTGAAGTTAAGTTATATTAGTAAACTTTGATTTAATCTTAAAAGAATGTTGTTGAAAAACAATGATAAAAAGCACTGATTACTGTTAATTCCTGGGATTTTTGGGTATGCATATCTAGGAACTATGTTGCAAGATTTCCCTAGTTAAAAAGTGGTCTGCAAATAATTTATCACTATAGTCCAGAACATCTATTAATTTCTTAGTGTTAAAAACTGTTGGCGACAAACCGGTTCTTTAGAAAGATGTGTGTGAATTGCGGGCGTGCCAACTACAAACAATCAAATGAGTGTAGGTTCTCCTCGCCTTGAAGCCTCAAGGACTTTTGCAATGTTAAATATGAAGCAAGCAAGAATATAATGTAATTAACTCAAAAGAAACAAATACGTACCATGTGTTGGCTGAGTACAAACTTGCTAAATGAGCTTTCAATAAAGATAAACAGAGACTGATCCCTGACCAAACCAGAGTTTGGATTCTTCAGTTACAATAAGTTACTCCTAAGAAATTGAAAAGCGACTAAGAAAGCTAAAAACAAGACTAAAAGCTGTGCTTGATTTTGATCGTGGATCCCTTGCTTCTCTGTCTTCTTCAGCTTTTATAGAGGTCGAATGCATTTGTAACTAATTTCCATGTGTCAAACTCCAACTGGCTAAAAGTTATAGCCGTTCCTTATTTTGTGGCACTTAGTGGAGATTGTGCATCTTTCATATCTTTGAACGAGTCTCCATATATGAACGTGCTTTTGAACTCCCAGTCAAATGTTGCCACGTTGCCACGTCTCTCATCAAACGCATTTGAGTTCCTTGCTGCCACGTGTCTATTCATTTTGGATGTATCAAGGTTATCAAGGCCATATTTGATAGAGGATATCTTGTTGGCCTGTTCTTTTTATGGCCGATTTTTCATAGACCGAATATATATTACTTTTTCTTAATTTCGGCCTTCTAAGAATCTTGTTTAAAAGACTTTCAGCCTTCACAATCATTGACCGATTTTTAGTGTGGTAACATTTGCCCCCCATATTTCATAATTAAAATGAATTATGGAATATATCAGTGTATGAAAATCGGTCTTACATCATTTTTGACCGATTCAAAATGTCTTCGGCCTATCGTAATAAACCCGTTGAGATAACTCAATACCAAACGTCAGACTAGTTATGGCGTATGGAATATGTGGCATTAAATGAGCCGTCGTTTTGAAACCGTATTGCAGTAAATTAATACGGCTCTGCCGTTTGGTTGTACGGCTCTGCCAGAAGTGACATCAGTCACGTCTTTTCACGTCTCTTGGGCGCGAAAAAATAGGTTCTAATGATTATCTCTCAAAGGTTTCTTTTAAAACCTCTAGACTTTTCTCATTCTTTACTCTTCTCTCCAACTGCTCTGAGTGTTTTCTTCTTCTCTGGTTTTTCCGACGAACTTCATACGGCAAACCTCGAGCTTTTACCGTCGCCTCTCTAGCAAAGATCCCGTTCTTTCTTTCTTCTTTACGAGTTTCGTTATCTTTTTCGCCGTTTGTTTGGGGTGCTTTGGGTCTTCTCCGCCATTATTCCTGTTCTATCAAGATTTCTTGAGTTTTCTGTAATGGCGACTGGCGGTGAAGAATTTTCTGGTCAATCCCGTCTTCAACAATTTCAAGAAGTTACTCCTAGCGTTATCGCGACTCAGGTATTATCTCCTTTAGATAATTCCTATACTTTAGGTCCTCGTTTCATTGATTCTTCTGCTGTTTCTTCTGTTCAGTCTATTTTCCCAAAACATCAGGATGAAACCTTTGTTTTTGAAAACCCTGATTCAAGAATATTTTCTGCTTTAGAAAGTACCCTTAGGTGTTGGCCAACTACTGTTCCTGGTTGGAATGAGTGGTTCGACCGTATTGCTGCGGTCAAGGCCGAAGAATGGAAAACCTCTGGTTTGTATGAGGTTATATATTTTTCTAGGTCTCCCATCATTTTAAATCGGCCTCTTCTTCTTTCTGCTATCTGTTTTTGGTCTATTTCAACCAATAGTTTTCATTTTAATAAAGGCATGATGACCCCAACATTATTAGACTTGGCCGCTTTATTCGGTCTTCGTCCTCATGGGGGTTACGTGAATGCCAGTACTTCATTCCCTGAGGATGATAGTTCCTTTCCAATTTTTGACCGAAAACATTCTTCTTACAGAAATTTTATTGCCAAGTTTAATCCAAAAAAGGGAGATATATCTCAGACCGAATATATCGCCTTCCTGTTGTTTTGGATAAGCAAATATTTGTTTTGTACTGTGGCCTTTCAAGTGGTGAAGGCCGATTTGAAATTGGCCTATTTTCTTAGTCATGGTCATAAGGTTTCTCTAGGCCCTCTCGTTTTATCTAGTCTGTATCGTGGGGTCTATCATCTCTTGACTTCTGATTTTAAAACCTGGGGTGGCCCCTTATGGATGCTTCGGATTTGGCTTTATGCTTATTTTCCTTCAATAAGTCCAACCTTTTCTTTTCGGCCTAGTGTGCCATCTCTTGGTCATCAATTCATTCATCATACTGGTGTACTTCCTTCTTTTTCCTCTTGTTTCAAATTTTTCTTCTTCGATAAAGACCGATCTCGTTTTTTCATCTATGACAACCCTTCATTTCTCCCTTTGTGGGTAGCCCAAGCTATTGATTTTTCACTTCGGCCTGTGCCCTTGCTAAATTTTTGGAGTAGTGTTTTGACCGCTAGGGATATTCATCACAGAGTTATCATTGAGAAGTCTGCTAATAATCGCTGTGGGGTAGAAACTTATAACCCTCACTATGTAGCCCGCCAATTTGGCTTGATACAATCCATTCCCTTCCCAATAACTTTTTCGGTCAACTGTGGTTCCTTGGAGAGACCAGCACTTGTAAAGGAAGTTGATGTGGAAGGGGTGGACCGAATTTATTCATTAATTCGGCCTGCATCAGTCCCTCCATTTCCCATCAATGAAGATGCTACTGCAGATTTTGATCTTTTTTGGTCTGAGTATCTGAGGCCGTACCGGTCGAATGAGTCTGTTGATAGATTCCTTCTTAGCTGTACTTCTGATAGTGAATCTAGCAACACTGACCATTCATTTTCTGTTCAGTCTGCAGGAGACAAGAGACAAAAGAAGAAAAAAGGTATTCCTCTAGACCAGTATGAAGACTATCAATCGATCTTGGCCTTTGAAAAGTTTTATGGGATCAAATGGGTGCAATCCAGATTTAGTCAAATTCTTGATGAAATGCAAGATGTAATTTTAAGAAAGAAAAACTTACAAAAGGATTTATTTTTTGAAAAACATCGGTTTAAAAGACGAATAAACTGGGACGCCTTTCATGACCGTTTTAATTCTTTTTTGGAAAACCATAGACCGAATATGCCTACTACTTCTTTGAGTATAGCCGATTTTGTATCTATTGATCCCATAACTCGGCCACCTGAATCAACATCTGATGGTGTTACTTGGAGTGGTCACTTCGCAAATTGGCAAGAAGTCCGAATGTGGAAGGATCGTTCCGTGTATACGCCACTTGATGTTCGATTTAGAGTGGGTAAGTTTCTACTATTTGTGTGTTATATTTTTGATCTGACTAATCCTGAATTCGTATTTTTTGCAGCTGGCCGATATGCTGAAGTTCAAGATCGGCCACTGGCACCTTTGGAACCAATTCTTTCATTAGAAGAAGAAGAAGATGCCCCAGTAGATGCTAATCCTCCTCCTCCTCCTCGCCAACCTAAAAGGAAGGCACCAAGCAAAGCCACCGTCAAAGCTCCAGTGGCCAAGGTGGCCAAGCAGTCCAAAGGCCGACAGGACCTGGATTCCCTTTTTCAATCCTTGGGCCAACAAAGTCAGCCTACTCCTTCTGGGTCCCAAACGGATGCAACTCGTATGCCATCGAGTGAACCCTCTTCTCAACTACTCAAACGGTCATCTCAGGCCGATTCCGGAACTCATGCTGCTGCTGACTCCCCTCTCCCTGCTGTGTATCCTTCTCCAATTCGGTCGTCAGCCACACTAGTTCAAACACCTTCTTCAGGTCCTAGTCAAAGTCGGCCTACCTTGGTCGACCCTAGTGACACATTGGCTTGGCTGCGATCTTTTTTGGGTGAATCTACAGAGCCTGTGAAGCCTCCAACTCCGAAGCAGACCGATGTTTCCGAAGCAAAGAGCTATTTGATGGCCGTTTCGACCATGGCTCTTTCAGATGCTTGCAAGGAGTCTGACCAAATAAAGTCTTCTGCTGATGTTCTCTTGTCCTCTCCTGATCTTACCCCAGGCTTAAGTGCGAATCTTCAGGCCTTTGTATCTTCTCTTGCGAATATATTCGTAAGTTATGAACAGGCCTGCAAGGAGATCGAAGAAGGGGAAAAGAACCTACAAAAGGGTGAAGCTATGAAGTCCGAGGCTAGAGTTCATTTGAAGAATATGGAGAGCTTCCAGCTGATGATCCAGGAGAGTGGGAGGACTATTTCTGCTATAGCTGACCGAATTGAGAATTTGAAGAGGGAGCTCTGGGACTTGCAGCAAGGGATTGAGAAGGCTGAAGAGGTGAAAGCAAAGGCTAATGAAGATATGATTAATATGGCCAGGACTGCTGAGGAATTATCTAGATCACTCAAGGTTCATAGTGCTCAAATGGAAAAGACAAGGATCCAAGTGAAGTTGGCTTCTGATAGATCGGCCTCTGCTATGGCTGACTGGGCAAAGGCAACGGATTCCTTGAAATTCTCTCTGAGTGTATCTTTACCAGCAGATCCTTCATCGGTCGGCCTTGAAACTTCTCAATCCCAAGTTGCTGTTGAAGTGGCTGAGAGAGAGAGCAATCCTTTGGCCATTGAGCCTATTGTACCCCAATCTTAGTTTTTGTTGTTTTTTCTGAACAATTTTCTTTGGCCGTTGAGCCTCTTGGATTATGATAACAATTTTCGGCCATTTGGCCTTATTGTATTTCAGTTACTTTTGATTTTTAATCTTTTGCGGTCAAAAGGTGACTCGCTGTTATATTATGCTTCTTTTTTTTATTTCGGCCTCTTAGCCGTTTTTTATTAATATGCCTATTGTTCACATATCTTTGTAGCAATGTTCCCACATAGTAGGATGATACTTCTTAAGATAACGGCCATTAATTGGCCGATTATGGATGTTTGAATCCATATCTTATAAGTGATAAGCTCCGCCTTTTAATACTTTATAAATCTTGAAAGGTCCTTCCCAATTTGGGGACCATTTTCCAAATTCATTACTCTTGGTACCGACTGGTAAAATAACTTTCCAAACTAGATCATTTTCAATAAACGTCTTAGGTCGAACTTTCTTATTATAAGTTCTAGCGACCTTATCTTTTTGTGCTTTTAAATGATCAAGTGCCATAAGCCTTATTTCATGAAGGTCTTCAAGTTCGGTCAACATGGCGTCTGAATAATCTTGATTTGATAAACAATTTTGTTGCGCCACTCTCATTGACCGAACTGTTATTTCCATTGGTAGAACGGCATCATGACCATAAGTTAACTCGAAAGGAGTTACTCCTGTACTTTCTCTTTTAGAATTCCTGTACGCCCATAATGCTTCAGACAAGAATTCATGCCAAACCCTTGGGTTATCTTCCACCATTTTCTCAATATTGAGTTTCAAAATTTTGTTGGTTGATTCGGCCTGTCCATTGGCTTGAGCATAATAAGGTGTTGAATGAATTATTTCAAAACCATATTCCTTTGCGAAAGCCATTACTTCACTACCAGTAAAAACTGATCCTTGATCAGCGGTAATTGTTTGTGGAAGACCAAATCTGTGGATAATGTTTTCTTTGAGACATTTTATTATTTCGGCCTGTGTGACCGTTTTTAGGGGAATAGCCTCAACCCACTTTGTAAAATAATCAGTGGCAACTAAAATGAATGCATGTTTTTTAGAAGATAGTGGGAAAATTTTACCGATTATATCAATAGCCCATCCTCTAAATGGCCAAGGTTTTACGATGGGATGTAATGGAACAGCAGGCACATGTTGAATTGGGCCATACCTTTGACAGGCTTGACATCCTTTAGCGTACTTTATGCATTCATTAAATGAATTCGGCCAAAAATAATCGTATCGTCTTATAAGCCATCTCATTTTTATGCCGGCTTGGTGTGCGCCGCATATTCCTTCATGAACTTCGGCCATAACCTGCATTGCTTTTTCTTGTGATATGCAGAGTAGTAATAGGCCGTCCGGGCTCCTTTTATACAATTCGTCATTTAACAAAACAAATTTCAACGAAAGCCTCTTAATTTTGATGTCAGTCTCTTTGGTCGGATCTTTTAAATACTCAATGATAGGAAATCTCCAATCATTTTGAGTAATATCTAAATTCATTATTCCATGGTCGACTAAAAATAGAATTGAAGCTTCAACTCTTTTTTCAATCGTGACCGTCTTTTTGAATATTCCTAATGGAATTTTGAAACCTGAGGCTATTTGGGCCATTTCATTGGCCTCATTATTTTCACTTCTTGGAATAAATTGCATTTCGACCTCGATAAAACGGTCAATTAAATCCCTGGCTTTGTAATAATATTTAATTAGGGACTCACTTAAACATTTATATTCCCCTGTTAATTGTTTAATAACAAGTTGGGAGTCCCCCTTAATTTTTACAGCCACTACCCCTAAATCAAGTAAAATTTCGAGGCCTATAATTAATGCTTCATATTCGGCCTGATTATTTGAGCATTCAAAATCCAATTTAAGGGAAAAACAAGTTACCTTTTTCATAGGTGAAATGATAATAATCCCGGCTCCAGCACTTTCCTCCGTTCTTGAACCATCAAAAGTCAGGGTCCAAGGTGCCAAACCAATATTACCAATCTCAATACTTGGAAATATTTCGGGCTCGAGATCGATATTGGGATGATCAGCTAAAAAATCGGCCAACGCCTGGCCCTTTATCGCCTTTTGAGGGACATATACTAGGCTGAATTCAATCAACACTAAAGTCCACTTGGCGATTCTTCCTCTCACAATCGGTCTATTAAGCATGTATTTAATAACGTCGGTCTGAGAGATAATATAGACCTCAAAAGGAATCATATAATATCTTAATTTAATACAAGCAAAATATAAAGAAAAGCATAGCTTTTCAACCGCATTGTACTTTATTTCTAAATTGTTCAAAGATTTACTTAAATAAAATACGGCCTGTTCGTAGCCGTTTTCTTTGTCCTGGGCCAACATCGCACCCAATGAGCTATCAGAGGCCGATATGTATAATTTGAGCGGCTTCCCTTTTATTGGCGGCATTAAGACAGGTGGTTTGCATAGATATTCTTTTATCTTCTCGAAGGCTTCTTGGTGATGCTTTTCCCACACGAAATCGTCCTCTGACCGAATCTTTAACAAGGGTGAGAATGCTCTGGTTTTGCCTGCACAATTAGAAATAAAACGGCGCAAGAAGTTAATTTGGCCGAGGAATCTTTGTAACTCTTTCTTATTGGTTGGTGCATTAGCATTTTGAATGGCCTTGGTTTTATTTATATCGACCTCAATACCTTTTTGGTGGACTAGAAATCCTAAAAAATTACCGGCCGATACGCCGAATGCACATTTTAAAGGATTCATTTTCAATTTGTGTTCTCTCATCTTTTCAAAAGATCTTTTTAGATGTAAGAGATGTGTTTCAATATTGGTCGATTTGACCACTACATCATCCACGTAAACCTCCATGAATTCTCCAATGAATTCATGGAAAATAACATCCATTGCTTTTTGATAGGTCGATCCAGCATTAATTAGGCCAAAAGGCATGACTACCCATTCAAAAGTACCAATGCTACCTGGACACCTAAAGGCGGTCTTGGATATATCTTTTTCGGCTATAAAGATTTGGTTATAGCCGGAATGGCCGTCCATAAAGGACAACATCTGATATCCTGTGACCGAATCAACCAGCATATCGACCACTGGCATAGGGTACTCGTCTTTGGGAGAGGCTTTATTAAGGTCTCTGAAATCAATGCATACCCTAAGTTTCCCATTTTTCTTTATTACTGGGACTATATTGGATATCCAGTCCGCATATTGGGCAGGCCGTATAAATCTGGCCTTGAGTAACCTATCAATTTCTTCCTTGACCTTTAAATGGATTGGTGGGGCCATTCTTCTTGGTGGTTGTTTATATGGCCTAAATCCTTTTTTGATTGGTAATTTATGCTCAACTAGAGATCGGTCAAGGCCTGGCATTTCATCGTAATCCCAAGCAAAGCAATCTCTATACTCTCTTAACAGGTCAATCAATAGGATTTTATCTTTTTCTGGTAGGCTTTGATTAATATATATCGGCCTATTTTCTCCTAGAGAAACTTCTTGTAATGGATCTTTAACTTCGGCCGCTTCGTCATTAAGTCTTTTTGGTTCAAGATTCAAATCTTGCCATGTAATTTCATCTATGCCTTCATCGACGCAATCGGCTAGACTAGCCGACATATTTCTGGTGGCTTCAGATTCGATCAAGTATGCTGTAATCCGAGCCAAAGTTTCTTTACATATTTCTTTTGTCGTCTGATCCATGAATAATTTTGGGAAAATTAATTTAGGCTGTCTACGTCCAGAGAGGATGTAGCGACCTTGGTTGGTCGGCCATATTTGTCTATACCGGAGAATTGTAATGGCATAGCTCCAAAGTTATATAATTTTGACTCAACAACATTAGTTGGAATCGGGAAAGGATTGTTATCTGCTTCAATTAATTCGGCCTTACAATCCTTCCACATGATTAACATTTGATGCAAGGAAGAGGGGACACACATATTAGCATGTATCCAATCCCTTCCCAGCAAAGCATTGTAGTTGGCCTCTGAGTCCATTACGAAGAATGCTGTTAATCTAGATGTACTGCCAACCGTTACTTCTACAGGCGTTATTCCTAATGGCTGTACTGGGCTGCCAGTAAAACTGGCAAGCGAAATTTCGGCCGGTAGAAGATCGGCCTTTGTTTTTCCTAACCTCTTGAAAACGGAAGTTGGTAAAATATTGACCGAAGCCCCATTATCAATTAGGACTTTAGAAATTGGTCTTCCGTTAAAATTAGCTTTTATATACAGTGGTTGAAGATGTTTAGTCATGTTACTTGCTGGTTTTGGGAAACAGATCCCACCGCAAGTCATACCTAATTGTTGTTTGACCAACGATTCTGGCTGACTATCATTTGAAGATAAACAAATGGTTAATCGGCCATCTACTTTAACATCTATATCATCTTCTAGATATTTTGGTTGGTCTTATTTTGCTTGAAATTCATAAAGGAGGGTGAAGACCATGTTTACCTAGGTTTCAGTTGGCAATGTCCCAAATTGGATGAAATGTTCTCTGGGTTGCCTCTGATTGTCTTTTTCTTCTTTTCGACCACCAGGTTCTGTTTTGCCCCCTTTGTTGTTGTCAGCTCGAACCCACTTGTTCTGGCCAATTCTGATACCTCCTGTCCGTGCTAAAATTTGTTTTCTCTGTTCCGCAAATCTTCTCTGTGCACGCCTCAATTGTGTTTTGGTTAATTCGGTCTCCCTGTGCTGAGGGAACTTAGGATGTCTGACCTGTAACCATTTGTTATTAGGCTGTGTTTGTGGAGGTTTGACCATTCTAGGTCGAGGAGATATTTCCATTTTCGCCCCAGGGGATGGTGGCTTCTCTCTACTTCCTTTGGCCGTCCAGGCCTGAGGGGATTTTTCGGCCTTATTTTTTGGGGATGGCAGCTTTTCTTTATCGGAGTTGACCCTTTTTTCGGGTGGAGACTTGTCGGTCTTGCTTCCTGACGATGGCCCTTTTTTGTCGCCGGTATTGCTCGATCCGGCATCCTCAAGTAGCATGTCGTTCCTCAGAGAGACTTTAAAACTCATGCCTTGAGGGCTGAAGGCCTTTTTGACCTCTCTAGAGCCAATCTTGTCCTTACAGTCCTGGGCTCGGAATTCAAAATCCGGCTTGTAGTCTCCCATTAATGGCCGACGGCGTTTGTTTTCAATGATAGTTCGTTCGACCACATTTGTGGCATTGGTGAAATGTGATTGCTGCTTTGGCCTAGCTAACTCCATGAAACATCTTCCACAATGGACTGGATATCCATTGATTAAGCTATATTGCTGGAGTGATTGTTTCGACCATTTCCTATATTTGTGATAGGTGCCTGTAAAAGCGTAATCTGCCGGATTTGGCTCCCTCCTCGTAATGTTGAGCCTTCTCATGGCCGATTGTTTATGAGATTCGGGCTCCGCATGATTGTCCGAGGTGATTTTTCCTTTGCCTTTTTCTTTGGCCGCGTCTGGTGTCGGTGGGGCGGCCACTTGCTTTTTCGACTCCTGCATATACAGCATGTTAATAGAAAACTCTGGAAGGAAAGGATCATCCTCATCTATTACATTCACATTTTTATCTGTTTCACTGAACTTCAACTTTTGTTCACCGATAGATTTTTGGATTGCATCTCTCAGAACGATGCAATTGTTTGTATTATGCGACCATAAGTCATGCCATTTGCAATATTTTTTATTTTTTATTTCATCTCTTGATGGTATGACATGGTTTTCAGGCAACTCTATCTGCCTATCTTTGAGTAGAAAGTCAAAGATCTGTTCTGTTTTTGTCACATCAAAATCGTATTTTTTCTCTTTATAGTTATTGCTATTCGGCTTCTTTTGACCGTTTGATTTTGACTCCGTAACATCTGATTTAGCCCGTACTAGGGCTTTGCATGAATATGGCCTTGTTAGAGCTAATTCGGCCAATGCGACTTCATTTTCCTGGTCTTCCTCGTCATCATTGGTGATCTCAAGGTAACCAGTATCTCTGTTTTGGTTCCTATAGTAGGTCCCTCTAGAGGATATCTTCCTCTGGTTCTCTTCTTCAAGAATTTTTTCATATCTAGAAACTGATGATAAGAGGTGTCCTAGGTCGATGAATTCTTGACCCACAAATCTTTTTCTATTCTCAATATTAAGGCCACCCATTACCATTTTTACACAATCAGATTGTGATAAGGTGGTCCTACATTTATTCTCTGCAGTACGGAATCTAGAGATAAATACCTCTATTTTCTCTCCTGGCTCTTGGTACATCCGAGCCAAATCTCCGACCGTAACTTCGGCCTCTGCTCTATAAAACCTAAGATGGAATGTACGTTCCAATTCCTGCCACGTTGTTATTGACCCTGGTGGCAGGTTTACATACCAATTAAAGGCTGAACCCGTCAAGGAATTAGAAAATAGCCTTAATTTGAGGAAACTATTGGCCGCAGCTATCCCACACTGGGTGGTGAATCGGCCAACATGTTCGTATGTGGATTGTTTGTGATCTCCCGAAAATAATGTGAAGTCTGGAACTTTGTACTGTCTCGGGAACTCGTATAGTTGGTCGATATAATCAGGATATGGCTTGCTATATGCGGTCCTGATATTAGGACTACATAGACCGCCCATTTGTTCCCTAATTATTTCGGTGACCTCATCCCTGTTGAGGTAAGGCCGATTTGGATGAACTGGTTCAAACATATTTCCCCCTAGCTGGTTTCCTAAGGGATATTCGGCCATATTTTGTTGGCCGTACATGTGATGGACATGGGGTGTAGGTATGGGATTGTGCGGAGTTTGGACTTGAGGGTATCCCTGTGTGTATTGCCCACTACTCTCTATAGGCCCCATTGGTACATTTTGGACTGGAGAATTGAAATTCGGTTTCCCCCTAGCATTTGTTGCTTGGGTTTGGCCGAACATCTGTTGCCCCCCAGGTATTGGGGAACTTGTAATGTTATTCGGTGCATAATTCATAGGAACTTCCTTTGTTCCACTTGGGTCAATGTGTGGCCTATACACAGGATTGTTGTAAGTCGTGTGTATGGGTGTACTAAACATTTGGTTTTGGTTCATATTGCCCATTTGACTTACTGGTTCATAATTTCCGTTCGGCCTTTGCTGTATTTTAACTTGGCCGTATTGAAAATTCTGATTTTCTGCCATGTCTGTATTACGGCCTCTATTTCTAACACTTGAGACCGAGTCTTGATTCATCGCAGGACCGAGTTTTTCGGTCATAAAATCCATTACCCTATCCATATTCGATTTCAGACCACTGGCCACCATTTGGTTAGACTCTGTGAAAGTCTTTAAAATGTTGGCCATTTGGGACATCATTGCTTGGCTTTGCTCATGCATTCTCTCATCAAAATGCATCCTGCATGCGGCTAAAACATTATTAGCCATAGCCTGTTCTTGGGTTTCTCTAAATTCCTCAAGTCTTGCTTGAGTACTTGAGGCGGTATCATCAGGTGAGTCAGATACCTCTACATTCTCCTTGGCTTTATCTCTTGTGTTATCTTTTTTAGAAGCCATAGCAATAAATTATTTTAACACTTAGGGTCCCACCGAGCGTGCCAAAAATGTTGGCGACAAACCGGTTCTTTAGAAAGATGTGTGTGAATTGCGGGCGTGCCAACTACAAACAATCAAATGAGTGTAGGTTCTCCTCGCCTTGAAGCCTCAAGGACTTTTGCAATGTTAAATATGAAGCAAGCAAGAATATAATGTAATTAACTCAAAAGAAACAAATACGTACCATGTGTTGGCTGAGTACAAACTTGCTAAATGAGCTTTCAATAAAGATAAACAGAGACTGATCCCTGACCAAACCAGAGTTTGGATTCTTCAGTTACAATAAGTTACTCCTAAGAAATTGAAAAGCGACTAAGAAAGCTAAAAACAAGACTAAAAGCTGTGCTTGATTTTGATCGTGGATCCCTTGCTTCTCTGTCTTCTTCAGCTTTTATAGAGGTCGAATGCATTTGTAACTAATTTCCATGTGTCAAACTCCAACTGGCTAAAAGTTATAGCCGTTCCTTATTTTGTGGCACTTAGTGGAGATTGTGCATCTTTCATATCTTTGAACGAGTCTCCATATATGAACGTGCTTTTGAACTCCTAGTCAAATGTTGCCACGTTGCCACGTCTCTCATCAAACGCATTTGAGTTCCTTGCTGCCACGTGTCTTTTCATTTTGGATGTATCAAGGTTATCAAGGCCATATTTGATAGAGGATATCTTGTTGGCCTGTTCTTTTTATGGCCGATTTTTCATAGACCGAATATATATTACTTTTTCTTAATTTCGGCCTTCTAAGAATCTTGTTTAAAAGACTTTCAGCCTTCACAATCATTGACCGATTTTTAGTGTGGTAACAAAAACATAACATTTTAATTCCATATCTCTTAGTCATGAGGGCGAGAAAGAGAGAGAGAGGAGCTCTTTCATACATTCCATCACTTTTTGTTCATATAATCATTTGTGGGGTGTAACTCAAAAAGTAGAGCACCAAGTAAAATAATTCATTTCTTAAGGAAATAAATGTGCAGCAAACCAGGGCTATCCTTTGATTGATAACGTGCATGACCCTTTCTTTCTTTACCAACATAAAATTGAAAAAATAAGGACTAGTATTAGTAGTTTTTCTCTTATGAACAGGGTATCTAGATATCAAACTTCAACTTTGATCAAGCTTTTATCACCCTAAATGTAGAATTTAATAATAGAAAGTTATAACAGTGTTATAGAAAAAATATCCAGAACAGTGCATGAGGATTAAGGCATTAGTAGTTAATATTGAATAGAACTTAAAATATCCTAAATAGGAAATTCACACACAGTAATGGAACTGAAATTCACAGAACATCTATTGTTTTTAAGGCTGAATTATTTTCCTCAACTCACTAACAATTTTCAGGCCAAGAACATAAGGAAACAAGCTACAAATTCTCGGAAGCAATTTATCAAACACCTAAAATACAACAATTAATAATGAAAGCGAATAGACACAGCGACTGCAAAATAAATCACTATCCAACATTCAGAATAAGAACCCACGGGCTCAATCTAAATTCACCTCAATCAACAAGGTTACGAGAGAGAGAGAGAGAGGCATACATAGTCAAGGAAATAGATCCGAATGAAATTAACTGGAGAGAGGTCGGCAGTGATGGCGGCGCTTAGATGCTCTAATGATGGCGGTGTAAAACAGATTCGAACCCTATCTCTGGCGGAGATTGATCTGAACCCTAGCTCCGGCAGGGATGAGGAAAGAGAACCTAAATGCTTTGGAGAAGATTAAAGGAGTGAGCAGTGAGCAGTGAGAGCCCTAGGTTTCGAGACGAGAGAGAGAGAGAGAGAGAGAGAGAGAGAGAGAGGGGAGTGTGTGTCTGATATAGATATACTTTAGAAATTAAAAATATACTCTGACCCAATGGGTGCCCAACGGGTACCCACATCCAACCCAAGTTTTAAAAGGGTTTAGATGGGTGACCCATTTATTACCCGTTTATAAATTGTATCAGCCCAAACCCATTAACAGTAGATGGGTTTGGGCAGGTTAATGGGTTTGGGCCAGTATTGCCACCCCTACTAAAACCTAACTAACTAACTACTACCTAGCTAAAACCTAACTTGCTACTCCCCCTTTTTGTCACCAATAACAAAGGGAACACAAACCAATCCTAGGACGTTTACTGTCATGGAATCTATTAATGTGGCAATTGATGATAGCCATAATTCTCCTCAAGATCAATTTGTTGATGTGGAATGTGATACCCCTGTTGATACAAGTGTTGAGAATGATTCAATACAACCTCTTGATTCACAATCCTCTCCAAATAATCCATCTTTTACTTGGATTCAAAAGAGACATTCACCCTCTGATATCATTAGAAGTGTTGGTGATTGTGTGAAAACTCGTAGACAAATTCAGAATGAGGTAAGTTATCTTTGTTACACTTCTACTCTTGAACCCAAGAATGTGAAAGAAGCCTTAACTAATGAAAACTGGGTCCTTACTATACAAGAAGAGTTGGGGCAATTCACAAAAAATGATGTATGAGATCTTATTCCCAGACATTCAGATAAAAATGTCATTGGTACCAAGTGGAAATACAAGAACAAATCTGATGAAAGTGGTAACATAATTAGGAATAAGGCTAGGTTAGTGGCTCAAGGATATACCCAAGAGGAGGGTATTGATTTTGATGAAACCTTAGCTCCTGTTGCTCGTCTTGGATCTGTTAGACTTTTACTATCCATTGCGTGTTATTTAAAGTTTAAATTATTTCAAATGGATGTAAAAAGTGTCTTTTTGAATGGTTTCTTATAGGAAGAAGCTTATGTTGAACAACTCAAAGGGTTTAAGGATCGTCATCATCCTAGACATGTCTATAAGCTTAGAAATGCTTTGTATGGTTTAAAACAGGCTCCTAGGGCATGGTATGAGAGATTAACCACTTACCTTGAGGAGAAGGGCTTTTCTCGAGGGGGACTTGACCGTACCTTGTTTATTAGGACTGTCAATGATGTTTTTGTTGTAGCCCAGGTTTATGTTGATGACATTGTTTTTGGGTTTACTTCGAGTGAGTTAGCTCTTGCATTTTCTGAGGAAATGAAATCCGAATTTGAGATGAGTATGGTAGGTGAACTCACTTACTTCCTAGGTCTTCAAATTAGTCAATTAAATGTTGTGTCGTTCATATGTCAATCTAAATATGCAAGAGAGTTGGTTAGGAAGTTTGGTCTTGATAGTGCTAAACATGCTCGTACTCCCATGAGCACTACTACTAAGTTAGGAAAAGACATAACTGCCAATGATGTTGAACAAACTCTATACCGTAGCTTGATAGGTAGCTTGTTGTATCTCACGGCAAGTCGCCTTGATATCTCATTCAGTGTAGGTGTTTGTGCAAGATTTCAGTCTTGTCCCAAAGAGTCTCACCTTCATGCAATTAAACGCATTATTCGCTATATTAGTGGGACTTTGTCCTATGGTATTTGGTATTCTTTTGATACTAATCCTAACTTAGCTGCATATTCTGATGCCGACTGGGCTGAAAATGTGGATGATCAAAAAAGTACTTCAGGTGGATGCTTCTATGTTGGAACTTCTCTGTGTCGTGGCATAGTAAGAAGCCAAATTATATATCTTTGTCCACCACTGAAGCTGAATATATAGCTGCTGCAAATTGTTGCACTCAGCTCATTTGGATGAAGTAAATGCTTTCTGATTATGGAATACTTGATTTTACTCTTGTCATATACTCTGATAATAAGAGTGCTATTAACATTTCTAAAAATTCCATTCAGCATTCTAGGACCAAACACATAGATATTCGATATCATTTCATTCGTGATCTTGTTGAGGATAAAGTCTTGTCTGTTCAGTATGTTCCTACTAAATCTCAACTTGCAGATATTTTCACAAAACCTTTGGATGGTCTTAGGTTTGAATACCTTAGAAAATCATTGAGTGTTTGTTCTATTGCCTGAGCTTTCCTTTGTTCGCGTCCAAAATGACGTTAAACTACATTGAGTCCGAAAAGACGTTAAACTATCTTTAGTTAGGATCTCTTTTGATTCTTTCTTTTAGGTATCTTCTTGAGGGGGAGAATAGTGTAATAATTGCTTGTTCTATTGCTTGAGCTTTCCCTTGTTCGCGTCCAAAATGACGTTAAACTACATTGAGTCCGAAAAGACGTTAAACTATCTTTAGTTAGGATCTCTCTTGATTCTTTCTTTTAGGTATCTTCGGGGGAGAATAGTGTAATAATTGCATTCTTTTTGTTTTATTTTTTTTTATAAATATAAAACTTCAGAATGATTTTTGCGTACATTACATCTTGAAGAGCATAAGTTAAGTGTTTTTGATTCATTCTAAATAAGTTCTATATACAAAGAGATTGTTTGTTGTCTTGCTTAACATGAATTCTTTCAATGATTTCAATTAATTGTTTCCATTTTCTCTTATTATGCCAAAATCATTGTTGTCATGAGTTAACCTATAATCGAACATCTCTTTTAAAGCCCAAACATGCATGTGCGAATGTTTGCCTCTTCTCACCTCCTTGCTTCTAAAGTATTTCTTTCTTATTTGATGATGAGCTCTTGTTACTATTCAAATGCTAGTTCAAATTTTTCTTACAACTTTAAAAATCATGAGAAAAATTGATACAAGGCCTTAAAAAGAGTTCTTCAAAGAAAATTATGTGAGAAAAAGCAAATTGCCATATTGTTGAAATCACAAATGTGCTATGAATTTGAAAAGAGCCAAAAATCTCTCAAAGTTGTATTTAAAATACTAGCACTGTTCTTATTGATTTTGAGCTCTTAGTCATTTCTCTTCTCTCTAATGCATGTTTGAAATATTAAAAAATATAATTTATCTTTCTTGCTTACTAGAGGGCTTTCACTCGTCTTCTTGAGTGAAATCGATTGGTTTGACTCTATGGCTTAATATTGTTTTTGCTTTTAAGTCTAAAATGTGTCACATTTTTTAGAAATTTGGTGATTTGAATGCTTATTAATCAAGTTAATTGACATTTCTTGATCATAGCAATGCTTTAAATGATTCAATCTTTCTTGCTCTTGCTCAAAAAGTTGTAAATGTACTCATGTTTAGCTTGATAGGGTATTTATGCTTTTTATGTTTGTTTTTTTGGCAAAAACAGGGTTTTGGATTGATCCAAGGTTTTTGGCTAGATCGATCCAGACCACAGAGAGGGTTAGATCGATCATACCATTTAACTTGGATCAATTTAGCTCGTGGGATTTTTAAAACTCAGTCTATTCTCTCTTCCCACGCATTATATATTTGGGATCTCTTTTGGGGTTTATCATTTGTGCATTGTTCTCTCTCTCAACTAGAAACCTCTCAAGTTTCCCTCGCTTTCTTATTCGATTCGCAAACCCTAGCTTGTTAATGTTTGTTCCCTAATGGCTTTCCTTGCCATTATTTCCCTAGTTGTTCTTATAGTTGGAGGTGCGAGTTCATCTAGGACTCGTAAGCGTACCAGCACGTCAGGGGCATCGTCTTCACTGGGTGCCATGCCTCGTCGGGGTCATCAATCTGGTAAATGTCAGTATCAGGACATTCCTAATCCTGATCTTGGTGAGTCTCCTCCTTCTTCTCCACCTAGGGTTGCTCCCACTGACCCTTGGTTGAATCGTTATGTTTTGTGCGAGCGACATGTCGATAATGTGAGTCCTGGTTTAGAGAATCCTATTATTCGGCGTCTTGACTCATACCGTCTTCAGAAATTTTATGAGCTAATGGAGTTTTATATTCCAAAAATTATTCGCGATTTTTATCGGTATGCTAGTTTTGTTGACTCTGGTGAGGGTACCTTACACTCTTCGTTTAGAGGTTCTGCCATTACCATCACTCCAGGGAGGATTGGTAAATATTTGGGCTGTAACAGACCTTCTCGTCCTCAATTTCCTCATGCGTCTCGTAAAGGTCCTGCGAATGATTTTCTCATTCATGAGTTGTATGTTCATCCTTCCGATTACAAGTCCAAGTTTGTTCAGGCTTTCTTTCTGAGGAGTATAGGTTGCTGAACCTAATTGTTCGGTGGAACATTGTTCCATGGATCACCGTATGTACTTTCATTCTGATCGTGCTCAGCTAATGTTTGCAATGAAGAGTAGGAAGTCTATTGGCTTTCCCAAGTTGATTTTTAACTGCATGAAGAAGACTGTCATGTCTACCAGTCGGTTTTCTACGTTACCATTCGGGGTCATGGTTACCCCTATGTGTCTTGAGGATTTAGCTCCTGTCCTGGCATCTGATTCTCATTTGGTTAATTACTGTCATGTCTCTCTCGAGGAGTACTGCTACCTCGACTCCGGATCCTGAGGCTTCTGGTCCTTCATCTGCTCGTTCTTCCCGGCATGCGACCATGGATTCGATCTCTGCTCAGCTGCATCGTGTTTTTGATTCTATCAAGTATCTGACTGATCAGCAGATTGAGATGAACGACGTTCAAGTCCAAATCCAACACCGTCTACAGGGCATTGAGCGTCATCTGCGGCTCCCCATGGTTTGCGATCCTCCTTTTCTTTGCCATCCTGGTGTTCCTCACGCTGAAAAGGCATCTGCTTCTAAGTCTGAGGAGGACTCTGAGGATGAGTCTGGCTCGAGTGGTGATGAGGAGGCTGAGTGACTTGTGCTTAGTTTGTTGTTCTTTTTGTGTTCCCTTTATCATTCGTGACAAAAAGGGGGAGTAGTTAGGTTGTTGTTTTGGTTTAGGCTACTATTTGTTTAGGCTGTTTATGTTTGAGTAGTTAGGTTGTTTCAGTTTGTTTTGTTATTTCATTTCCATATGCTCTCAAATTGTACTGAATTTCCATGTATCAGCTTTTCATACGATGAAATGAAATTTACGTTCCTGATTACTTTAATGGTCTTATTTGAGATTGATATTCATTGTATTACCTTTAATGCTCGTATAACCTGTTTTTACTATTCTCTATTACTTCACGTGGTTTTTTTGTGTATCTTGTACAGAAAACATGTATTTTATCTCAAGCCTTGTCGTTTTGTATATGTTGAGTTTTATTTTTTTATTTATTTATTTTTTTTTGTTTTGGGGAGTGCTTGAGTGCTATTATTATACAAGAGAGGGAGAGATTCATTTTTGAAGTTGAATGAATCGTTTTTCGTTTCTTGTTTTTGTTATTTAAATGGTTTTGTCATTGAATTGCCAAAGAGGGAGTCTGTTAGGTATACCATATGTATATGTTGGCTAATTCGATTGTCAAAAGCCTGAGTATGTGATTGGTCTCAAGCCAGTAATCCCTGAAAGCTCAAGCAGCTGCATCAAGCACGAGAGAAGCTTTTAAATTCGATAAAATCATCTTGCTCAAGCTTGTATTGCTTCATGTATTGGTTTAAGTCCTAGGAAGGTAAGTTTGACTTAGAACATAGGTTATTCAATTGACCATAGGTGATATATATTGCCTTTAACACCTTGGAATGATCCTCTATTGCACATAGGTCCTTTTCACTTGAAAATCAATTAATTTTGGCCTATTGAACATTTTGGATCGATCTAGCATTTTATATAAGATCGATCCTATTTGTGGTCTGCACAATTGGATCGATCCAGCCTTCGTGCCAGGATCGATCCAAGAAGCAGAGGAGGTTGGATCGATCCAGGCTATTTTGTAGGATAGATCCAGCTCGAATTTTGTGACCTAATTTATGAAAAATTCAGGGTTTTTACCCCTTTGACTGTTAAGAACCCTAGGTTTTTGCTCTGCCTATATATAATGACCCTTCCTTACTGTTTTGTGTTGTGAAGCCCCTTTGACAAAGCTCCCAAGAGAATATTGGTTTCTCATTTCCTTAAGCTTCACTTTTGATTAACTATGCATACTTAGTCTCCTAAACTTACCATCATGATATGATGCATAATTCTTTATAGCTTAGCTATCACAACTTCAACTACCTAGTTTAGTGAACGGTGGAGTTCTGTTGAACGGTGGATTTCTGTTGGCACCATGGATATTAGTGTGTGGAGCTAGGATTGTGGATTCAATCGGTGGAATTGCTGTGAAGGCAACGTGGACTCGTTGGACGATTGTTCAAGAAGGGATTCTACTGGTCATGTGGACTTAAGCGTTGTTGTTGGGTAGTATCACCTTACTTGTACTTGGTTTGATCATTCATAGTGATTTCTGGTACTCCCGAGGTTTTTTACCCATTAGGGTTTTCCTCATAAAATCTTGTATTCATTGTTGTTGTTTAATATTGCATATTACTGTCAACTGAACACTAATTAATGGTTGGGTAATTAAATTTCTGTTTTTCTACCAAGAAATAGTATCCTCAAAATTTCAATATAGTTTTTGGGTCTACTTCGAGTGAGTTAGCTCTTGCATTTTCTGAGGAGATGAAATATGAATTTGAAATGAGTATGGTATGTGAACTCACTTACTTATTGGGTCTTCAAATTAGTCAATTTAATGATGGGTTGTTTATTTTTCAATCTAAATATGCAAGAGAGTTAGTTAGAAAGTTTGGTCTAGATAGTGCTAAGCATGCTCGTACTCCTATGAGCACTACTACTAAGTTAGGGAAAGACACAGCTAGCGGTGATGTTGAACAAACTCTATACCGTAGCATGATAGGTAGTTTGTTGTATCTCACGGCAAGTTGTCATGACATCTCGTTTAGTGTAGGTGTTTGTGCTCATTTTCAGTCTTGTCCCAAAGAGTCCCATCTTCATGCGGTTAAACACATTATTCGTTATGTGAGTGGGACTTCGTTTTATGGGATTCGGTATTCTCTTGATACCAATTCTAACTTGGATGCATATTCCGATGCCGACTGGGCTGGAAATGTACGCCTGGTGGATGCTTCTATGTTGGCACTTCTCTTGTGTCATGGCATAGCAAGAAGCAAAATTCTATATCCTTGTCCACCGCTGAAGCTGAATACATAGCTGCTGGGAGTCGTTGCACTCAGCTTATATGGATGAAGCAAATGTTTTCTGATTATGGGATACTTGATTCTACTCTTGTCATATACTGTGATAATGAGAGTGTTATTAACATTTCTAAAAATCTCATTCGGCATTCTAGGGCCAAACACATAGACATTCGATATCATTTTATTCGTGATCTTGTTGAAGATAGAGTCTTGTCTGTGTAATATGTTCCTACTAAATCTCAACCTGCAGATATTTTCAAAAAACCCTTAGATGGTCTTAGGTTTGAATACCTTAGAAAATCATTAAGTGTTTGTTCTATTGATTGAGATTTCTAGTTACCCGCATCCGAAAGGACGTTAAACTATGCTGCGTCCGCAATGACGTTAAACTACCTTAAGTCCGAAAAGACATTAAACTATCCTTAGTTAGGATCTTTATTGATTCTTTCTTTTTGGTATCTTCTTGATGGGGAGAATAGAAATGACTCCATTTGATATTTTTTTGATATTTTTTACATATCAAAAATCCAAAAAGATTTTTGAGTGCATTACATCTTGATGAGTATGAGTTAAGTATTTTTGATGCATCCTAAATCATGTCTATATGAAAATAGATTGTTGTTTTTTATTATTTTATTTATTTTTTATTTTTTATTTTGTCGTCTTGGTTAACATGGATTCTTTCGCTCATTTCAATTAATTGTTTGCTTTTAATCTTGATAAGTATGAATCATTATTGTCATGAGTTGACCAATGATCGTTTACCTCTTTTAAAGCTCAATCATGATCGTGCAATGTTTGCACAATTCTTTTCACCTCTTTGCTTCTACAATACTTCTTTCGATATTGATTTTGAGCTCCCGTTACTATTCAAATGCTAGTTCAAAATGTACTACAACTGTAACAGGCATTTGAGATATGGAATAAAAATATGCAAAGAGTTCCAAAAAGAAAAGAAAAGAAATATGTGAAAAAGGCAAAATGCTCACAAAGTTGAAAGCACAAAAGTGCTGAGCAAAGAAAAAGAGCCATAAATATCTTAAAGTTGTATTGAAAAATTCTAGCAATGATACTTAACTTACTCTGAGCTCTTCGTCAAATTTTCATCTCCCTTTGGAAGTTTGAAGAATCAAACACATAATCTCTCTTTCTTGCTTGAAAGAGGACATTCACTCATTTTTCATGAGTGAAATCGATTGCTTTGACTCTCATGGCTAATATTGTTTTTGCTTTTGAGTTTAAAATGTGTTACTTTTTGAGAAAATTTATGATTTGAATGCGTATTAATCAAGCTAATTGATGATTATTGGTTATAGCAATGCCTTAAATGCTTCAGTCTTACTTGTTCTTTGATAAAAAAGGTTGTTAATGTACTCCTTTTAATTTGATGAGGATTTTATGCTTTTTATAAATATTTTCGGGTAAAAACAGGGGTGGATCGATCTGTGATTTTTCCCTGGATCGATCCAGACACCAGAAAGTTTTTTTATAAACAGGGGAGTGGATTGATTCGTGAATTTTCCTTGGATCTATCCAATCACGGAGAATTTTAAGCAATCAGTCTTCTTGCATTCTCGCACAGTATATATTTGGGGTTCCATTTGGGGTTTGTCATTTGCACATTGCTCTCTCTCTCAATTAGAAACCTCTTAAGTTTACCTCATTTTCTTTTTCGAATCTCAAACCCTAGAGTGTTCGCATTTGCTCCCTAATGGCTTTCCTCGCCATTTATTACTCTTCTTGTGCTTATGGTTGGTGGTGAGAGTTCGTCTTGGACTCGTAAGCGTACCCGCACGTCTGGTGCGTCGTCTTCATGGGGTGCTACGCCTACTCGGGGTAGTCGAGCTGGTAGAGGTCAGTATCAGGATATCCCTAATCCTGACATTGGTGAGTCTCCTCCTACTTCTCCTCCTAGGGTTGCTTCGATTGACCCTTGGTTGAATCGTCCTCTTTCGTGCGAGCGACAGGTCGATAATGTGAGTCTTGGTTTAGAGAATCCTATTATTCGACGTCTTGACTCACACCGACTTCTAAGCCGATCGAGTTCTACAATCCAAAGATTGTTCGTGACTTTTATCGCTATGCTAGTTTCGTTAACTCCGGTGAGGGTGCCATACACTCTCCGTTTAGTGGTTCTGCCATTACCTTCACTCCAGGGAGGATTGGTAAATATTTGGGTTGTAACAGACCTTCTCGCTCTACATTTCCTCTTGTATCTGGTAAGGGTCCTGCAAATGATTTTCTGGTTCACGAGTTGTATGTACATATATCTGACTTCAAGACAGTGTTCCTGTTCTTTCATCTGACTCTCGTTTCACTCCGGTTTCGAGTGCTATCATTGCACAGTCGCTCTCTAGGAGCACTGCTACCTCGACTCCGGATCCCAATGCCTCTAGTCCTATTTTTGCACGAAAATCGAGGCATGCTACTATGGATACTATATCCGCTCAGCTTCGCCAATTGTTTGATTATGTTGATCGTCTGAAGGATCATCAGGTTGAGATGAATTCTGTACAGGTTCAGATTCATCATCGCCTTCAGGGCATCGAGTCCCATCTTGGGCTGCCTTCTCCATCCGATCCTCCTGTTGTGCGTCATCTTACTAAGCCTCCTGTCGAGGAACAGTCTGGCTATGAAAATGAGACTGATGATAGTGATGCTGAGGATGAGGATGAGGAGTGACTTGATTTTAGTCTCTTTTTGTGTTCCCTTTGTCATTCGTGACAAAAAGGGGGAGTAGTTAGGTTTATTTTGGGGGATTAGTATCTACTGCAGTGTTTAGGTTTGGGCTTAAGCTAAGTTATTTAGTTTGCTTTTTGTTTCATTCTCATGTTTATGTGCTTAGAAATGTGTTTTGAACTGCTATATACTTAATATCATATGATGAAATGAATTGTGTTTTGGTTATATTGTTGAACACTTGAGCCTCATATTATTTGTATTAATTTTTGTGCTCATATATCTTGTTTTTATTGTTCTTTATTGCTTCATGTGGTATTCGTGTGTATTTTGTGCAGAAAACAGGTATTCGCTCTCCAGACTTGTCAACCTAGGATAGGTCGTGTCCTTTATATATATATATATATATATATATATATATATATATATATATATTTGTTTTGGGGAGTGCTTGAGTGTTATTATTGTACAAGAGAGGGGGAGATTCATTTTTGAAGTTGTATGCATCGTTTTTGTTTCTTGTGTATTGTTGTTTAAAAGGTTTTGTCACCAATTTCTAAATAAGGAGTTTGTTAGGTATACTATATGTATGTGTTGGCTAATTCGGATGTCAAAAACCTGTGTATGTGATTGATCTCAAGCCAGTAATCCCTAAAAGCTCAAGCTACTGCATCAAGCATTAGAGAAGCACATCAAATCGATAAGATCGTATCGCTCAAGTGTCGTTGTGGGTAGTATCACGTGTGATTCTTGTCTGATGGTTTTGGGAAACCCTATACTTTTGTTCTACCTCTATATAAACACATTTTCGGAGTGTTTTGATTGACAAGCCTCCAAGAGAATACCCTTTGTCTCAAAACTCTAGGCTTCCTTCTTTGTCATCTATGTGCCTTAGTCTTCTAGACTCCATACAAAGATATGATGCATAGATCAATAGCTTGGCTATTACAACTTCATATACTCAACTTAGAGTGATTCGTGGATTCGAATTGAACGGTGGATTTCCGTTGACATCGTGGATTTCCGTGTATGAGGAGCTAGGACCGTAGATTCAGTCCGTGGAGATGCTGTGACGGCAACGTGGATTAGTTGGACGCTCGTTCAAGAAGGGATTCTACTGGTCTTGTGGATTCAAGCTGCGTTGTGGGTAGTATCACTTGTCTTGTACATAGTTTTTAGTTCATAGTGATTTCTAATGCTCCCAAGGTTTTTTACCCATTTGGGTTTTCCTCGTAAAATCTTGTGTTATGTGTGAATGTTTAATATTGCATATTATTGTCAATTGAACACTAACTAAAGATTGGGCAATTAAATTTATGTTTTTCTATCAAGAAATAGTATCCTCGAAATTTCAGGTATATATATATATATATATATATATATATAGGGTCATGTTCCCCTTACACCCTATTTTGACACCTATGTTTACACCTCGTTTTCAAAACACTACCTATGATTAATATTTTGACAAACCGACCGTTGGATTCAATACCTTCCTTATGCATATCATGTATACCAAAAATCATAGTTATCCAACGGTTAGATTTTAAAAAGTGTCACTATAAAAAACTGTTATGTTTTTAACTAATAAAAAAAATAATAGTTCGTCAAAATGATATTTTTCAAAAACTAACTGTTGGATCACTCCGATTTTTTTCATACATGACAAACATAAGAGAAGTATCTAATCTAATGGTCGGTTTCTCAAAATATTCAACCTACAATGGTATTTGAAAACTAGGTGTAAACATAGGTGTCAAAATAGGTGTAAGGGGAACGTGACCCATATATATATATATATATATATATATATATATATATATATATATAT
>JAESVK010000606.1:1122190-1138003 GCA_017140935.1 Hamamelis virginiana | reverse complement strand
AAAAAAAAAAAAAAACCCCTCCACAAGCTCTCTTTCGGAAGCAAATCTCCAAGCCCATTTCCTAGCAGATCAAGATTCAAGCAATTTAGAGACCTAATCCCTAAGTGGCAAACAAGTGGATTTCCAATCAAGTAGATGAAATTTAAAATTCTCTCCCACCCCAGCCCATAAGAAGTCCGTTTTAAGCTTCTCCAATATAGCACCATTTAATTAGTTCTATTGAGAAAAAAGGAAAAAAGAAAAAATATGAAATCCCCCTGTGAAGGAAATAGAAAGTGGAGTTCAATAGCTACCTGCATTAGCTTTGTACCTTTGTCTCCCTCAAACTTCTCAGGATAAACCGATGCATATATCATCAACAAACGCAACTTATTTTCAGAAGTTGCATCCTGCAAAAGGAAAAGAGTTCCTTTATACTAAAAGAGGGATACAGGTTGTCAATTAAAAATATGAATTGGGAGTAGGGCACATTAGCTTTAATCTAAACACAAATCCTTAGTGCATCACCTGCTTCGTCCTCAAAAAAGTGATGACTTCCTTTGCACCTGCATCTCCAAAGATAAGATCCTGCTCAAGTTGCCCAAGGTCTCGAAGCCCTGTTTCTCTGATAATTCTGTTGAGTTTTCCAGCAATCTGCATTAAAATAATCAAGTAAAACAACCATCAAGGAAGAAATACAGCACTCTCAACCCGTGTTTCTGTATTAAAAGATAAGAGTAAGGTACCTGAATGACATTCTACAACCTCTCTTGATTATGTAGTCAGTTAAGAAGCGCTCTTTGAATTCCCCCCCCCCCCTCTCCTTTTTTTGCATGTTAAATCATAACCGTGCACATAAATTTGGGGTTTCTTAAAAAAAAAAAAAATGTAAACAGCTATGAAGAATTATTGTAATTAAATTTTTTATTTTCCATTCTTTTAGGTGCAAGAGTTCTTGTAGTTACAACTTAAAATCATAACCATGCAAGTAGATTTGAACTTCCTTCAACACAAAAACAAACAAAAGAAGACAAAAAGGGGGGAAAAACCTTCATAAGTTTGAATTTTAGACAGCAAAAAATGATGCAAATTCTCTTTTGAATGTGCATATAAAGCTATTCCATAAAACTAGAAATATAGCGCTAGTAGAAAGAAGAAACCAACCTCTACATGGAGAGAAAGCTTGTCAACTTGTTCACTGTATTGTGGCAAAGCTTGAACCATTTTTTGCAAGTCTCGTGTAGATAATTCACTACCATCTCTACATAATTCAACTTCATCATGAGGATTATAAAGCAACAAAGTAGTAGTTACATGATCTAAATAAAGTTCTATTCAATTTTCAATGTGGAATAACTTTCCAATCTTAAGTGCACGGTTAAATTAAGACAGAGAAATTATTCTATATCTTGAATTCATGAGTGCATGAGAGATAGGCCCTAAATCTTCAAAGGAAGAAGCCCTCATTTGAACATTTACATAGTGAGCGTAAATCTTCAGTTCTATGGTGCTCTATGAGGACTTAAAATCACAAACACCAATTTGTTGTTGTTTATTTAGTGTTTTTTTTTTTTTTTTCCCTGATAAGAAACAAGTATGTATTATATACCAAGGAAAAAGATACAAACTTCGCCACCTACATCATCGCTACATTTAAAGGTTGTGTAGAAATGGTCAAAATACAGCAAATTTTTAGTGTGCTCTACAAGCATTCCTAACATTTTATTTCAAGTTCCAACACTCGTATCGCCTCTACACTTAAAAAGCTAATATGACTTTCAAAACAGGTGTTTTTATTGTGGCAGCCTAATTCCCACTCCCCTTTAATATTTTGAAAGAGTAAAAGACAGAACCTTAAAAGGACCTTTGACATAACTTAAAGTGATCCATTCGCCATCAAATTGGGTCTTACATAGTCATGTCTAAGTGATTATGACTCGATTTCCCAGCAGCCATCAACTCTTGACAAAGTTGACTCACTATCACAGTAAATATTTTGTCTTACATCTTTCCGGTGTATATATATATATATATATAGAGAGAGAGAGAGAGAGAACCGATCTTGTAAGGACGTCCTTACACTTCTTATCGTTGTGGCCCTTCTGGGAGCCATAGGATCTCTATTTTAAAAAACCAACTGTTGGATTAGATAATCTTCTTATGAATGTCACGTCTGCCAAAACTCACAGTTATCCATTCGCCATCAAATTGTGTCTTACATAGTCATGTCTAAGTGATTATGACTCGATTTCCCAGCAGCTATCAACTCTTGACATGTTCCCCCAGCTGCCAAAGTTATATTTGATAGGATAAGGTGAAGAACATTTAAACTACATGTTTACAATCTTTGCAGGTAAAGTTACCTTTCATGTGCCTTCAACTTGGTGTGAATCAAAGTTGAACCATGCCCTGAGGTATGCAGTTCATTACTACTATGATTTTATGACCACTACCACCACTATCACATCAAGCCTAGCTAGAGCCATTTTTCTGGTTGCTTTTCTTATTCATCAGAAATTGTTGGGTCCAAGCAATCCTAAATTCTACTAATAAATTATTTCTTTACCGACATGATTTATACTTCCGTTTTCATCTTCTGGGACTCCAATCTGAATTCTTAACCAAAAATGTTTATCAAAAGAGACCTCATAAGTCTGCAGTGGTCATGCACCAACATCACAATGCCTCTAATTTATATTGTCATCTGATGCTCCCAGGTTACCTAAAAATATCCGTTACTGGTCTTGTCTTGTGTGCTCTGGCAATGAGCCACATCGTGCATTGCACCTACCTCATATAATAAGTAACATCTCCTTGATCTCCCTGACCTGGTTAACCAAACTGAGAAAGAGAAAATAATCAGTTGAAGTCATCTCCCAGCCATAAGCTACATTTAATATCTCATCTGTACGCATGTTCTCATTGAAGTTGCAAATTCTAATCCTTTTCCTGGGTTAACTTATTTCAAAACCCTTGTATACTGCACCACCATTCATAATTATTTTTAGAATTTTCAACATTCTTAAACTCTTGTCAAACAAAACTTAATTTGCAAATGGTATACACCAAAAGACCTCCTTAGTGTAAGTATTTTGTGGGAGTATTATGTTATAATATATGATATAACATGGCTATATATTTCTATAAATTAAGTCATATCCATGGAATTAAATATCAATCAATATGTTGATATCACCATCGATATGTCCAATATATGTAAAAATCACTAAATAGATATTTGCATCAACATTGTGTTATGTACCTTTGTACTATTTCAATACAAAAATATAATATGACATCATATCAATTATGTTGACATCAATGTCTCCGTATTTTTTAAGCCTCGAGATTTTTGTTGACATCAGCATTTTCTCCTGTCTATAGACAAGATATATTTGCATACCTAAAAAAAGAAGAAGATATATTTGCATACCTTAGAGGAGCAATCCAATTAAGCACTTAAATCAACAATCTAGATACAATATTAAATAAACGATCTTCTACTATTATTAGAATAATTCAGAATTATTATGAGTATCTACTTAATTTTCAATCAACAATGACAATTTCTCATCATAGTTCTAATTTTATTGCCATTTGTTGTCATGGTGCTACATATTCTAAACAATGACATTATAATTTCCAAAAGATAACAATATAATTGCAAAGGAATCAACCAAAAAAAATAAAAATGATATCTGGTATTAAGAACAATGAATCATCAAGATTGTGTGGCTACTCCTTTCTCAGCTAGCAAATCAAGCATTTCCATAGGAGGCCAAAACAAGAAAACTCTTTCCATGAATACTCTACAACTTTTGCTTCTAAAATTCTCTGATGTTCACATCTAGTATTTGCAAAGCTCCAATGGCACCCAACATAGCAACATCAATCTTTTAACCCAGTTTCCTAGGTCAACCATTCTGAGAACTAATTCACAGTAGTTACTATAAAGCTAGGAAAAGAAATCACAACACTAGTTACAGTAGGTGACAATAATGAAAAGTGACACCCTTATATGAAGACGGCATTTGTAACCCTAAAACCATATACTAACACAAATTCAAAGTCAAGTGACACACAATAAACAATTTTCAAATAGCAGCAAATAAAAGCACGCACCAACCTTGACCCACGTTGCATTTGTGCAGCTTTGTTCTTTGATACAAAGTTGGTCATTTTCTCATGCAACCGTTCACTAACCTGATATGCCAGTTAATGGAAAAGAGCATTCACACTTATCATGTATCCAAGTGAAAGAAAAATATAAATGCATGAGACATACATCTGCTATATGTGCATGGCGAAGCTCAAGCCAGATAGGATCATGGTCTTCCAAAAGGACCTCCTTTTTCTCAGGTTCATCCCCTGTTTTGCTAGGAACCTAATATACAATATGTTATCATCCAATAGGCTCTAAAAGGAATATCAACAAAAACTAAAAAATTAAACCGACAAGGAGATGTACCTCATGCACATATTTATTTCCATCCATATCCAGTAAATCATGGCACATAGCATCGTAAGTCCATTCATGTATGACAGGTGCAATCTAAACGGAAAATTCATCATGCTCAAATCAAACTAGTAGATAATGGAGCAGGAAAGTCATAACAGGAAAACAAGATATAACCTGATCAACAGATCTATCCAGGATGAGCAACTCGCATGTTTCAGTCTGGGGAAAGTTGGGAATTGTAGATTTATATTTTGTAAGGCAGTTCCAAACAGCAGCAGCAAGCTTTGTAGGAACTAAATCACGAAATGTTGTCATTGTTGATGCATCAAGCGTCTTTGCAGCACGGTACCGCACAAAAGGGAACTCCTAAGGAAATGCAAACATATGTAGAACTTTCCACATATAAAACCATTGATAACTCTGATTTGATCCATAAGCAACTCAATATTCCATATTTAAAATGGTCTAATTTTACTCAAAGCTTCAAATGACAGTACCAAATATACATGGAAGCTCCCTATGGTGAAGTGGTGAACTACGTATGGGTCATTTAAAGTCCTTGGTGTTTAATACAGCAAGTCTCAAGCTAAGCAAATGAGGGTTGTGTTGGGTTGCCAGCCTGCATAAAACCATTCCTCATATCCTTGTAATCCCAAACAAGCTCTTTATTGAGTCAATCTCACATAATTTAATTCATCTTACAACCCCCTTTTTTTCGGGAAAAAAAAAAAATTTGAGAGTGGAGTTGATATGTAACAAAATCATGGTTTATGTCACTTTAATTTTAAATCATAACATGTTGTCTATTTTACTTTGTAGTAAATTATGTTCATAAATAATACTACACTCCACCAAACTATAAGCCCCCCCCCCCCCACCGTCTAAGGAAAAATTTCTATCTCTGCCCTTGGATATTACATGTGTGATCAATATAGTAAATTCATGAAGACATATATATATATATATATATATAACAAAATCGTTGTCTTAAGACTCTGGGAATTTTCCAACTTGGCATGTCTAACACCCTGTGATCTTGTTGAAACAAGATACTCGTGTCTATGTTCGCAGATAATGGGTAAATTGGTACAAATAAAGCTCTAACACAAGAGGAGGAAGGTCAAAATGTCATTCTATAAAAAGGAAAATGCTTGAACATGTGTACCAATTTGTGCAAGATTTGGACTGAATAAAGTGGAATGGATGGAGTATTGATATAAGGCTCAAATAGTTAGATGAAGCACAAGATTACAAAAAGAAAGTGGCCCCAATTGGTTGCAAATGAATATATATCTAGGGCTATACTCAAGGTGAGCAGCATGCAAAATCAGTTGACTCGTTGAAACTAAAAACATATACTGATGTAACGACTTTTGAAATGTGGTTCCTGACTGCATGTAGTTATTATGGTAGTGGAACCAGGATGATCCCCATTCAAATAGCAAAAAGAATGAAATTATTAGAAATGGAACAAGCTTAAATGAAACATTATCGTATTTAGAAAAATCATGCCTGCTTATATTCCAGTTTTGGTACTTAAAATAAATTACAAGAACAATATATATAATACACATTTTAAATTCACAAAAGGATAATCACTATGGATCAAAATTGAAAAATATTATAATTGTTCCAAAATTGTAAAATATTGTAATTGTACCTTCAATGAAGCAAGAACCGTAGCAATTCGAGTAGCCATTGTGTTCAAACAAGCATCGAATTTGCGAGAATTCTCCATACATTCCCCAAAGAGTTCCTCCAATGCTCTTTCATGATCAGTTATAAAACCCTGCACTAAAGAAGTATTAATAAAGACAACATTCTTACTACACAATTAAATAGCCAAAATGAATGAACAAAAAATCAAAAATGGTTGCAAATGCTCAATATTCAGGAATACTCTAAGTCCTTGCCTCGAGGGCCACAAGGAAATGAACAAAGCACCAGATAACAGTTATTGCTAGTAATACTCAGAGGAGTCAAATAAAGACAGACAAACACGTATGTAGAACATAAAAGATTAATGTCCTAGCGCTCACTTCCACTCTTGTTGAACCTTCATCATGAGTAAGTTACTAAATGCATGCAAAACTTCTTGAATTTGATTCTAGCAACCACTCAAGTAACCTGAGATTAAGAAAGTTAAAAATAATGCCCTTGAGTTTTCTTCTTTGATTTAATAACCTGAGATTAAGAATGTCTTTGTCTCCTTCTCATGATGTCCATCATTTCCTTGATCGTAAATTAATTTTCTCCGTTGGAATGGGATTTTCATTTTCCTCGAAATCTTAATGATAGGGAGGCCCTCTTGTTTTTCTTCTTTCATTTCTTTCTTGGATGGTGTTGTTATTAGACTTCATATTCATGATAAGAGGAGATGACAGTTAAATTTTTTTCTTGTAATTTTTTTTTGCTGCTTTGATTGATGATCCTTTGATCCCATTTTTTCAACCCTCTAGGTTATTTTGGAAAGCAGAAGTGCCTATCATAGTGCATGTTTTTGTTTGGCCCTAAGCCTATAAGAAAGTAAATACCAAGATATGATTCAAGAGAGGAGGCCTGGGTTATGTTTACTTCCCCAATGGTGTGTGTTGTGTAAGATGAAGCAGGAGAGTGCAGATCATTTGTTTTTGCAGTGCTCTGTTGCTTTAGTACTCTAGAATTCCCTTTTCAAATCAGTGGATATGGTGTGGATGCCTCCTGCTTCTTGTGTGCAAATGTTGGAGATTGATTTTTGAGGATTAGTCAGCAATAAGAGGGCTATTGTGCTGTGGAGATGTGCAGTTTCAATTTTCAAGGTTGTTTGGTTGGAGAGAAATTCTCAACTTTTTGAGGATGGGTCCCAGTGTGCTGATGCTCTAGAGGATAGGGTTCCTAACTTTGTTTCTTTATGGGCTTCAATTTCTAAGGAGTTTGGGGAAATTTGATAGCAGTGTGTGATACTTGAGTAGGCTTCTTTATTTTTGTTGTGTGTTTTTCTTTCTTCAAGGACATCTTCTCCTCATTTGTATTCATCTTTTTTATTTAATAAAATCTTTTGTTGCTTATAAGAAAACAAAAAAGGAAGCATGGTTCATGTGGACTGGGACTTCTATGACTATCACTTTGCCACCATCAAATTATTTGGATTGCAACTTTCTTGGCCCCAAAGACTCACAATTTGAGGATGACTCTTCCCGGATAAGGGAGGAGCCATGTCCTTAGAGTTCTGCTCCAGAACTGTTGATGCCTAAGAATTATTACAGGAGAGGTTGGCAAGGCGCCATCAGTGGTCTGTAGCTTTTCAAAGCTTGAACGTCCGATTTATGTATTTCAAAGGATTTTATCATATGTTCATGTTGTTTTGTTTCATTTAGCTTGTTGCCTTGGGGAGAAAACCTCTATGACAACCATATGTTATAATGAAGTGATTATTGAAGCAACTTCGGTACAAATTGAATCTCATCATTGCTGTTTCAAAAATTATGATGTTCAAAACTCCTTGATTAGGGTGACCCTTATCAAAATTTTCCTTGCCATAGGTCTAAGAAAGTAGCAACCTAATAGAAAGGGCTGCAAAGTCCCCACTAATCTGGATGATATTATCATTACATAACCTTAAAGCCAAGTATCAGGCCCTTGTGGTATTCACTAATGCCATCAGGGAATTAGGGTGTAATTATCACTATAAAGATGGAATTTGAGAGCTGCCATAAATTCTAGTGGAAATATTAGTAGCTGTTTCTCAGAGACACTAGGTAGAACATAGGGTTAGGAAATTTGGAATGCAAAAGTGTCTGATAGATTGTAGATTATATTACATTCTTTGTAAGTGACTAATAAGTTGTAGATTATACCACATGTTTTGTCAGGTATACACGTGGTTTTCATTTTATACTAATATGATTATTTTAAATTTTATCGCAACATCTCCAAAGATTTTTCTGGATATTGAAACACACCCACTTATTATTATTATTTATCCAAAAACCTCTATTAATTTATAAACTTATACAAAGCCATCTTAATTAAAACTCAAGAGGATCCTTAAGTTGAAATGCTAGACTATTACAAGATCACATTTTGCTGCTTCTTTATTATTATTATTATTTTGGGGTGTGGGATTGTGGATATGCTGTGGGTCCTTTCCGTTTTGGAAATGTTTGGGTCAAAGAGGAAACTGTTCTGGATAAGGTTAGTGGGTGATAGAATTCTTTTCATTTTGAAGGCACTCTTAGCTTTGTTTTTGCAAAGAAATCAAAGTTTTTGAAAGAAACCTTGATGGCATGGAATAGGGAGGAATTTGGTAGGGTCAATGAGAGGAAAGCAAAGGTTCTAAAAGGCATAATGCTTTTAGACACAAAGTAGGGCCTGAGGGGAAGGGTGAGGCCATGAGGGTTTATCTACTGAAGTAAAAGATAAGTGGATGCATTTGAAAATGGAGTATTAAGGGACTAAAGGACCTAGAAGAAATTTCTTGGAGGAAAAAGTCAAGAGCTCTTTGGTTGAAAGGAGTCAGGAGTACCAAATTCTTTCATCCTTTAGCTAACTTACATTGGGGAATCAATTCTATTAGCAAAATTGAAAATTAATGTAATTTTGGTGGAAGATGAGGTCATTAGGAGGGGTGTTTTGTTGATTATTTTACGTTTATGTTTAAAGAAGACAAAGGTCAAATACCTTTGTTAAATGGTTTGGATTTAGCTTCAATCTCTGGTCATTATCAAAATTGGCTATAAAAAGCTTTTGAGGAAGGGGGTGTTCAGGTAGCATTAAACGGGTAAATGGGAATAAAGCTGCAGGGATGGATGGTTTCAATTTGGGCTTCTTTCAACAATGTTGGGATGTTGTAAGAAAGGAAATAATGAAACTAATGAAAGAATTTTATAAAGATTTTTACTTTGAAACTAGTTTAAATGCTACTTTCATTTCTTTGATCCCTAAAAAATGAGGTATGATTTGCAATATTTTTAGGCCTATAAGTTTGTTTGAGAGCATCAAAAAAATTATTGCAGAAGTTTTAGAAAATAAGCTTTCTTTGTTGTAGGGTGAAATGGTATTGAGTTCACAAAATGCTTTTGCGGGAGGGAGACAAATCTCAAATACCATTCTTATTGCCAATGAAGTAGTGGACTATAGGTTTAAGAGTGGAATGCTAGGAGGGGCTTGAAACATTATATGAAAAACACTTGTGATCATGCGAATTGGGGCTTCCTTGTGTACAATTTAGAGATAATGGGTTTTAGAGTAAGACGGAGAAATTGAATTTTTACTTGTATTTCAACCATTTCTTCCTCTATCTTGGCTAAAGGATCTTCTTCTGGTTCCTTCAAAAGTTATAGAAAGCCAAGGAAAGGTGGCCCAGTTTCCACTTTTTATTTTCATTTCATTTATTTATTTTTTAGATCTTGGTCATGGAGGCTAATTTCAAATTTTTAAACAAGATGAAGGATTGTAATTTAGTCCAAGGATTTTTAAAGTTCTGAGAGGGAGTGAGAGTGATAGAAGTATTGTCTGTGTGTGTGTGTGTGTGTGTTTATGCTAATGATACAATTGTCTGTTGTGGGGTAGAAGTGGAGCAAACCCATTTTCTTAAAGGAGTACTTTATGTTTTGAAGTGGTGGTAGGCTTAAATATTAACCTAGAAAAGATATAATTAATTTCAGTAGGAGAGAGGTTTCTAATTGTTCTTTGTTAGCAGCTAATCTTGATTGTAAAGTGGGGGAATTTCCAACTTATCTTGCCTTGCCTTTGGTTTCTTCTTTAAAAGCAATGAAAGTGTGGGATGCGGTTTTTTAAGGAACAAAAGATGCTAAATGGGAAAAAAAGGTTGTATCTTTCCAAAGTTGGTAGAGTAACCTTAATTAATAACAATCTCTCTAGCCTTCCTTCTTAGTTCATGGCACAATTCAAAATTCAGAGTCTGGTGGAAAATAGATTGGAAAAGATTACGAGGGACTTTTGTGTCGGTTTGTGAAGAAATTTAAATTTCGTCTTGCAGATTGGAATTCTTTGTGTTTTCCAAAGGAGAATGGTGGGCTAGGTCTAAGACCATTAATGGACTTTGGAGATTCACCTTCAATAGAAAGATTTTGAGGAGAAGAATTATTGTTTGGAAGTACGGGTTCAAGAATGGAGAGTAGAGAACCAAAAAAGTGAGGGTTCCCATGGGGTTGGCTTTGGAAACCTACCGTGCAATGGGTCGAGAACCTTTATAACGTGGTGTCTTTTACAGTGCAGGATGGTAGAAGTATTAGATTTTGGTATCAAGAATATAGATATATAGAGTTAGTTAGCTAGTTAGTTACTTAGTTAAAGTTGTTTTAACTATAAATCTTTGTAATTTAGATATCAATACTGGGAGTCGTTAATGTATTTTGTTAATTCGTTTTCAATTCTTTCAATCAATATAGAATTTTCTCTCTTTATCAAACAACATTTGATATGGTATCAGAGCTTTTCTAGTTCTAATGGCTTCCACTTCCACTTCATCTTCATCTTCATCTTCTTCGATGTCTTCTTTTTGTGAAGATATTATCAATCCATACTATTTGCAAAGTGGTGATAATCTAGGGATTGCATTGGTCTCCCAACCCCTTAATGGAGACAATTATCAAACTTGGAATCGCTCAATGATTTTGGCTCTCACAGCGAAAAATAAAGTAGGTTTCATTGATGGATCCATTCCCAAACCATCAAATTCTGCTGATCAAAATTTTTTTGCTTGGTCCCATTGCAATACCATGGTACTTTCATGGCTATTGAACTCCATTTCTAAGGATTTTCTGTAAGTGTTCTCTACCTCAATACTGCTCAAGAAGCTTGGGAAGATCTTAGCGACAGATTTTCACAAGCTAATGGACCTCGTAACTTTCAGCTTCAAAGGGCTTTATCTGATCTTTCTCAAGATCAATTGTCAGTCAGTAATTAATTACTTTACGAAACTGAAAAGTCTCTGGGATGAGCTTGCAAATGACAAGTCTGTTCCTCAATACAGTTGCGGTAAATGTACATGTGGAGTTTACAAGATTTTCTCTGATTATCAACAGAAAGAATATGCTTTGCAATTCTTGATGGGGCTCAATGAATCTTCTTCACAAGGGGTCAAATCTCGCTTATGGATCATATGCCTCCAATCAACAAGGTTTTTGCTTTGGTTATGCAAGAAGAACGACATAAGCAGATCAACATCAATTCCATTTCGATCTTCTAACAATTCTACTACTTTCTTGTCTAAAGTTGAGAATGCTCAATCTTTTGCAACCAACAATAATCAAAATCGAAAGGAAAGACCGTTGTGTGCTCACTGTGGGTTGGTGGGACATACAATTGAAAAGTGTTACAAGATTCATGGCTATCCTCCAGGTTATAAGTTCAAAGGAAAATCATCTTCTGCTGCTAATCAAGTTTCACTTCAGGGGGTAACTTCTTCAGCTCCTGCAGAAACTCTCTCAATTGCCAATCACTCAAGCTCAATGTCAACAGCTCTTGAACTTTCTTAACTCCCCACAATTTCAAGATATGTCTGTTACATTCCATCAAGTAGCAAATGTCTCTCTTTCTAATTCCACTCAACATCTATCAGGTAATTCTACATCTCAATTTCCATACTTACAACATTCCATTTTTTCTCTCAACAGTGCTTCTCAAACTGTTTTTTCTCATGATGATTGGATCATCGATACTGGAGCAACCAACCATATGGTTCACTCCATTTTTTTTTTTTTACCACAATATGTTTGTAAAATTGCCTACTGGAGAGTCAGTTCCTGTAACTCATATTGGAACTGTCCATATTTCTTCTTCTCTCATTCTTAATGATGTCCTTTGTGTTCCTTCATTCAATTTCAACCTGATTTCAGTAAGCAAACTCACTTTATCCATACAATGTTGTTTCATTTTTTTGTTTGATTATTGTTTTGTCCAGGACCTCATCCATTGGAAGATGATTGGATCGGGTAAACAAATAGATGGACTTTACATTTTGCAAAAACCAGTTCAGACTTCTTTTGTATCTTCTGTTTTTTCAATGAATGATTCAACTTTGAATCTATGGCATTATAGACTTGGCCATCCTTCTTTTTCAATAATGTCTTTGTTACATATTGTTGATTCCAATATTCCAATATCTGTCAATAAAATTCACAATTGTACTGTTTGTCCTTTAGCAAAACAGAAACGTTTACCTTTTCCTTTCAATAATCATCTTTCACAGTCTCCTTTTGATTTAATACATTGTGATATATGGGGGGGGGGGGGGTCCTTTCACTACTCTAACCGTTGATGGTCATAGATATTTCTTAACCACAGTAGATGATTGTACTCGTTCTATTTGGGTTTATTTGATGAAACATAAATCTGATGTTCGTTTATTTCTTCAGTCTTTTTATCTTCTTGTTGAAACTCAATTTCAAACCAAAATAAAATTTGTCCAAACTGATAATGGTCGTGAGTTTGATATGAGAGATTTTTTTTCTTCTAAGGGAGTGATACATCAACTAAGTTGTGTTGATACTCCACAACAAAACTCAGTAGTTGAACGAAAACATCAACAAATTTTGAATGTTGCTCGGGCCCTTATATTTCAATCCAATGTTCCCTCAAGTTTTTGGGGCTCTTACAGCAGTTTATTTGATTAACGGATTGCCCTCTCCTTTACTTTCCAATAAATCTCCTTATGAGTTAATTCTTAAAGTGACTCCTACATATTCTCATCTCAAAACCTTTGGTTGTCTTTGTTATGCATCTACCTTAGCAAAAAATAGATCGATGTTTGATCCAAGAGCCAAAATATGTATTTTTTTTGGATACCCTTTTGGTATAAAGGGTTACAAACTATATGATCTCGATTCTACCTTTTTTTTTTTTTTTTATATCCAGGGATGTTGTTTTCTATGAATAAGTTTTTCCCTTTCATTCCTTATCTCCTCACTTAAACAATCATTCCAGTGCTGATGTCATACTTCCTCAACCAGTTTAAGATATTATTCCAACTACTTCTTTTAGTAATCCTTTCATTAATTCTTCTTCTGATTCTTCTGAGTCTTTACACACTGCACCTTCCATTTCTTTTCCACAAGTTCGCAGATCTTCTAGACCTCACAATGCACCGAGTTATTTGCGGGACTATCATTGTCAACTAGCTGCCTCTCTTACTCCTCATTCTCTTAATAATCAGTCTTTTGTAGGCTCTCACTCTGCTCCATCTTCAGGTAAGCCATATGACATTTCTCCACATATTTCCTATTCCAAACAATCTTCTAATCATTGAAAAATTGTCCTGGCTGTTACTTCTGACTTTGAGCCTCAATATTATCATCAGGCCATTACACATTCTCATTGGAGAGATGCTATGGCTGCTGAAATTGCAACTTTAGAAGAAAATGATACCTGGACCTTAACTGGATTGCCTCCTGGGAAACATCCTATCGGATGTAAATGGGTTTATAAGGTTAAATATAAATCTGATGGATCAATCGAGAGGTATAAAGCCTGCTTAGTCGCAAAAGGATATACGCAACATGAAGGTTTAGACTATTATGAAACCTTTTCCCCTGTTGCCAAGCTAACAACTGTCAGAGTTTTATTGGCAATTGCAGCAATACAAAACTGGACTTTGGTACAATTAGATGTGAATAATGCTTTTTTGCATGGTGATTTAGATGAGGAAGTTTACATGTCTTTACCTCCTGGTTTTGGACACAAAGGAGATACCAGAGTATGTAAACTAAACAAGTCTCTCTACGGACTTAAACAAGCATCTCGTCAATGGTTCTCCAAATTTTCATCCACATTCCTTCATCATGGTTTTATCCAAGGATTATTTTTTTCTTCAACTTCATCATTACATTTAAAGGCTTTCTCAGATTTGAATTGGGCAGGTTGTCAAGATACTCGTAGATTCATTACCGGTTATTGTTTTTTTATTGGATTCATTGATTTCATGGAAATCCAAGAAGCAAAATACAGTCTCTCGATCTTCAGCTGAAGCAGAATACCGCTCCATGGCTACCACTGTTTGTGAAGTTCTTTGGTTGTAGTTTTTACTGCATGATTTCCATATCTCTCACCCTCAGGCTGCTCTCTTATTCTGTGATAGTCAATCAGCTCTGCACATTGCAACGAATCCTGTTTTCCATGAACGGACGAAACATATTGAAATTGATTGTCACCTAGTCCGGGACAAAATACAATAAGGACTCATTCGTACACTCCATGTTTCTTCTTCAAATCAGATTGCTGACATACTTACTAAAGCCTTAGGCTGCACTCAATTTCATATTCTCGTTGGCAAGATAGGTGTTCTAGATATCCACGCTCCATCTTGAGGGGGCATATCAAGAATATAGATATATAGAGTTAGTTAGCTAGTTAGTTACTTAGTTAGTTAAAGTTGTTTTAGCTGTAAATCTCTGTAATTTAGATATAAATACAAGGATTAGTTAATATATTTTGTTAATTCATTTTCAATTCTTTCAATCAATATAGAATTTCTCTCTTTATCAAACAACATTTGATATTTGGAAAAATGTTTGGTGTGGAAACATTACTCTTTAAAGAAAAATTCTCGGATTTATACACAATTGCAGTTGACAAGGATGTTCGGACAAAGATTTTTTGGTTTGGTTGAAAAAAGATATATATTGAAACACATTGTTTGTAAGGAGTTTTCAAGATGGGAGATTGAGGGGTTGATGGGTTTGTTTGAAAAGCTTTATGGCCTACCTGTAACTAGAAATGGAGAGGATTCTTTGCTGCGGAGAAAGTCTTCTAATGGTAAATTTTCACTTGGTTCTTTTTTTCAATTGTTGTATAGGATTTGAGATCGGGAATTTTCTGGTTACAAACGTGTGGGGCTCTTGTGTTCCTCCTTAAGTCGGCCTTTCTAAGGTGGATGGCTCCTAGAAATAAATGGCATGCTATTGATCATTCAAATACTAGGGGAAATGAGTGAGGAAACAGTGGATCATTTAATTCTTCATTTCTCAATGGATAAAGAGTTATGAAATGTGCTCTTTGTTTTGCCAGTTATTTCTTGGATTATGCTAAGGACTGCTAAGTATTTCATTTGGACATTTTAGTGCCGAGAGTAAGAGCACCAAACTAATTTGGAAGGCAGCTCCTCTATGCATTCTATGGTGTATTTGGAGGGATAGACAATAGATGAACTTTTGAGGAACTGGAGGTGCTTGTTTGAAAATTAAAGGATATTTTCCTGAAATCTTTTTATTTTAATTTTTATTTATAAGGGAAGGGAGGTTATCTTCTCCTTCTTGTTCTTCCTTTTGTTTTGTTTTGTTTTTTTTTTTGTTTTTTTTTTGGGGGGGGGGGGGGGGGGGGGGTTTTTTTTTTTTTTTTTTGTTTTTTTGTTGTTTTTTTAGTGGGTGTTTTTTTTT
>JAESVK010000606.1:1113128-1120293 GCA_017140935.1 Hamamelis virginiana | reverse complement strand
TAAAAAAAAATTCACTTCTGGTGGATGTACACAATTAATTGTAATAGAGGATACTTACTAGTTTCCAATTAAATACGTTCATTCACGATTTGACGTTACGTTGGTGAGTCCAAGGTTCCAAAAATCAAGTGTCCTATCTCGTTTTCTCTATATATAATTAGAGACTGATTTCCTTCCTAGTTCCTACAGATAACCTTTTGTTCTGAACCTGTTGATCATGACTTCACCTAACAATAGATCAAGTTAAAAGGTTTAATGATAGTGAATGTTATAATTTCTGAAAAGATAATAATAAATTTCAAAAGTTAGTTGGAGATGCAATATCCTAAATAAACAATTAATTTATACACAAGTTAAAGACTATCTTAAATATGATTCTCCTATTACAATTTTAATAATTATGTAGCTCATTAATTTGAAAAAAATATACCAAGATTTCAAAAATGGCGCCTGTTACACAGTCTTGGGTAAAACTCAACCCCAAAAGCTAACAGGTGAGTCTGCCCTCACACTTATATACAACATATTACTTTCATACCTAGGTAATGTGGGATTTCGCTTGACACCATCCCTCACGCGCATGCTCACTCGGCAACACCTGCCGTGTGCAGGCTAGGGACACCCATCCTACCCATCTCTCGGTAAGCCGACTCTGATACCATGTTACACAATCTTGGGTAGAACTCAACCCCAAAAGCTAGCTCAAGAGGTGAGGGTGCCCTCACGCTTATATACACTACATTACTTTCATACCTAGGCGATGTGGGACTCCGTTTCACAGTGCCAACAATCTGTGTCACATCCCTACTATATATCCAGCGACTGAGGTAGTTCATTAATGCAAATGAAATGTTTGGATTGTCGAAGTACATTTCCAACAACACAAAGAAGGCTAGACCCCATTTCAAATGTTTCCATATCAGCAATCTTATGATCATAGTGCCAGACAAATCCTTATCCTAAAAAAGAAGGCAATCATCCGTAGGAAAACACCTTGCAGGCTCGCTTGACTTCAACTGTTGATGATATTAGCTTCCTTTTTTAATAAGTTGAAAGATTCCATGTGTGTCAATCAACCCAAAGCATATTTCCAAAAATAGTAGTAAATCGTAATGTATCCGAATGACATTACATAATGTGAATGCCTAAAGAGAAAGGAAGATTAAAAATGGAAAATGCAATCTATCTCATGAAACTTGGAGATCTTACAGTACAAAATGTAATATTAAAGAAAAAATGTTCTATTTGTAAAAAGTCTAGCCTATTCTTTCGGAAAAAAAAATTAACAATTCACTTGCTACTTGTATATCATCCCAGACAAGACATGATGTTCCAAATGAAACCCAACCCCACCTCACCCACTTTGTAAATATCCTCTTACCTTTTAGAATTTGTGATATTATTCATTGACACAAAAACCTTTCTCAAATGCCCTTCGGTTTAGATGAGACTTAAATTTTATCAACAAATACCTCTATTACCCTCTTTCAACCTTGTTTGAAAGTGGATCTTACAAGTTCAGTTGTCACCTGGAGGTTAGCTGTGCAAAGGGACCCTACTTGCAGGGAGAATGGAGTAACTTGGTACTAAAGTGGAGAAAAAGGCAATTGGGTAGTCTCAAGTGTGTAGAAGAATCAAATTCACTATGTCCCACATCGCCCAAATAAAGGGCTTGCTATAACCATATACATGTATGGGCCCTCCACGTAATAGCTTAAGCTTTTAGGTTGGAAACTTAACAAGGTACCAGAGCATCGGTTCTCTGCGAGATAGGCCCACACAAGCTTGCACATGAGGGGGAGTATAGAAGAATAGAATCCACTCTGTTCCACATTGCCCAAATAAAGGGCTTGCTATAGCTTTATATACCTATATGGAAACTTAATAAAGTGGACCTTAAAGATGTGAATTTCAGCCTTACACCCTTCCCTTTAGAGTAAACTCTCATCTTCAAGAGAGAGAGAGTGTTTGTGATTGACCTAATGTAATGGCACTTTCGGAGTTCGTAGGTTAATAAATTGTTGTGACTTGCTCTCTTCCAAGTAAAGACTATTGGGATTTATAGGAGATGACTGGATGGGATTCAACTAGATGGTGGTTGGCTTGGCAAAATTGAACTAATGCAAAGGCTAAAGGTCTTATAGGTTGTATACATGCATGTAGCATACCCCCTAGCATCACAATCCCTCAGGCCTGAGGTAGGGCTAAGCTTGCTAGCCAAAACTAATGAGGTGGCCCAATAACCTAGGAGGTGCAAGTCTTGCAAGCTTACCAACCATTTTAGAGTTGCAAGTGGTGTATGCATGCATAACACCCTTTGTAGCAAGTCAATGGTTGTAACATGGATGTTATGCTGCAAGGTGCCATATTTGAAGACACGGCATCTCCATGTGTTCACAAGTAGGCTAAGGTAAAGGGGCTTAGAAAAAATAGTAGGCTAAGGCAAAGGGTACTGCCTCCCCCCATTGCCTCTCGTAGGAAGGGGGTGGGTGTACTCTTCTTCGGCTACAACATCTACCAAAATATGACCCTAGCTTATATCATTCCAAGGAGACCTGAATATCATTCCAAGGAGATGAGGTCATACTCAAGTGACCTTGCCATAGGGTGAGGCTATAATCTAGCTACCTCGCTATATGCACAAAGCTTGAGCTTGAGCTCCTCAAACCTTTGACTTAAATAGGCTTATAGCGTTAAGGTGCAATAGTTTAGGCACTCCTGAGGAAACCTAAAGACAGGGAATAAAATATGAAAATGGTTGAATGAATTTTCTATATTGATGTACACATATTTATAGATCTCTTCTAGGAAACAAAAGATCTTCTAGGAAACAAAAAAGGCAACTAATCTTCCTAATTAAGAGGAAAATAAAACTGATTCCTAAGATTTCTATTACAGCCCACAAATCTCTCAACTAACTAAATATAGCACATAATCAAATATGGTACATAATTACAAATATTCTAGGAATCTTTCAACACTCCCCCTCAAGCTGGCATGAAGATATCACTCATGGCAAGCTTGCTAACTAAATTCTTGTACTGCGCCTTAGGAAGTCCTTTGGTCAGTATGTCTGCTGCTTGGCTTGCAGTAGGTATGTAAGACATGCATATTACACCACTGTCTATCTTCTCCTTGATGAAATGTTTGTCCACTTCTACATGCTTTGTTCTGTCATGTAGAACTGGATTGTGAGCTATAGAAATCGCAGCCTTGTTGTCACAATAGACTTTAATAGGCTTTAGTATAGGAACCTTCAACTTTTCTAGTAGTCTTTTAATCCATAACACTTCACAAAATCCATGTGCCACAGAGCGGAATTCTGCTTCAGCGCTACTCCTTGCCACAACACTTTGTTTTTTGCTTCTCCAAGTAACCAGATTTCCCCCTACAAAGGTGCAATAACCCGAGGTGGATCTTCTATCATTTACATTGCGTGCCCAATCTGCATCTGTGTAGGCTTTTACCTGAAGATGGCCTCTATTTTTGAACAAAAGTCCTTTTCCCGGAGTCCCTTTGAGGTATCTCAAAATTCTGAACACAGCTTCAAAGTGAATAGGTTCAGGTGAATGCATGAACTGGCTTACAACACTTACTGCAAAAGCTATGTCAAGTCTAGTGTGTGCCAAATAGATTAGTCTCCCAACCAATCTTTGATAACGTTCTCGGTCCACCACTTCATTAGCTGCCGCTGCTTTTAATTTCAAATTAGGCTCTATTGGAGTATCTGCTGCCTTACAACCAGTCATCCCTATTTCTTTGAGCAAATCAAGAACGTATTTATGTTGGTTGATAAAAATTCCCTCCTTGGATCTTGCGAACTTCATTCCGAGGAAATACTTCAGTTTTCCCAGGTCCTTGATATCAAATTCTGCCTCAAGCTTCCTCTTCAAGTTGCTGATCTCAAGAGAATCATCACCAGTCATGATTACGTCATCTACATATACTATCAGAATAGCCACTTTACCTTCAGTGGAATGTTTGAAAAATAGGGTGTGATCAGCTTGGCTTTGTGAGAAACCATGTCTCCTAATAACATCTCCAAAACGCTCAAACCAGGCTCTAGGAGATTGCTTTAGTCCATATAAAGCTTTCTTCAACTTGCACACTTTGCCTCTTCCAAGTCTCCATTCAAAAATGCATTTTTAACATCAAATTGATGAAGTGGCCTGTTGGAGTTAACTGCAAGAGAAAGAAGTATTCTGATAGAGTTAATCTTAGCAACAGGAGCAAAAGTCTCCTGGTAGTCAATACCATGAGTTCGAGTAAATCCTTTTGCTACGAGTCTCGCTTTGTATCTTTCCACACTTCCGTCAGCTTTACACTTTACTGTGAACACCTATTTGCACCCAACTGTCTTCTTATCTTTGGGTAGATCAATGACACTCCAAGTGTTGTTCTTTCTAAGAGCATTCATATCTTCCATCACAGCTAATCTCCAATTCGGATCACCTAATGCTTCCTGAACAGTTCTTGGAACAGACAGATTAGAAATCCTAGATACAAATGCTCTATGAATGTTTGACAACTTTTCATATGACAAGTATTTTGTAATAGGGTGTTTAGTGAATGTTCGGGTTCCTTTTCTTAATGCAATTGGAAGATCAAGGTCAGAAGAAGACAAATTCGGTAAATCAAGAGGTAAAGAAGAAATGGGAGTAGAAGGAAGGTTACTCTTAGTTGTAGGACCATCACTCGGCAAATTTGATTGAACATTTGCTGGAGGAATAACTAGAGCAATAGTACTTCTAGAAAACTTTTTCCTGGTATAAACCTAAAGCTCAGACTGAGGATTGTGATCCGTTGGAAGTACTTCTCCCCCTGTCTCTGATAATGTAACATCTGGCAAAGTAGGATTAAGAGTACTAGTTTCCATACTCCCAACAGGTATTTCCAAAAAATGCTTATCAGAATTAATCAAAGGCATAAACACCTCCAAAATAGGTAAAGTTTCCCAAAAATTGTTTTCTTCTACTATATTCTCCCCCTGAAGAAAATTTTTTTGAAAGAAAGGTTGGTCCTCAACAAAGCTTACATCCATACTCTCGAAAAATTTCTTTGTGACTGGATTAAAACATTTGTATCCCCTTTTATTAGATGCATAACCAATGAAAACACATTTTTCAGCTTTTGGGTCCAGTTTTGATCGAAAAATACTTGGTATATACACATAACAAATGCAACCAAACACTTTTAAAGGAAGATCTGCAGATATCCAAGATGTGGGAAAAAAACTTTTTAAAACCTGTAAAGGTGTTTCAAATTTCAAAACTCGAGATGGCATTCTATTTATTAAGTAACAAGCAGTCAAGAGTAAATTACCCCAGAGATATTTAGGAACATTCATTGAAAACATAATTGCCCTAGCAACTTCAAGTAAATGTCTATTTTTTCTTTCGGCAATACCATTTTGTTGTGGTGTGTCACGACAAGTTGATTGATGGATAATACCTTTTTCCAAAAAGAAAGTTCTCAAATATTTGTTAAAATATTCAGTCCCATTATCCGTTCTTAGAATGCCAATTTTTGTTTGAAATTGATTTTCAATCATAAGAAAAAAATCTTTAAACCGTTGTTCAACTTCTGACTTCTTTTCCAACAAATAAACCCAACATACTCTTGTGTGGTCATCAATAAAAGTTACAAACCATTTTTTGCCAGAAAGTGTATTAACTTTAGATGGGCCCCAAACATCACTATGAAACAAATAAAATGGTTTTGAAGCAGAATAGGGTTTTATTGGAAATGAAACACGATGGTCTTTAGCCAAATGACAAGCTTCACAATGAAATTTTGAACAATTAATTCCTTTAAACAATTCAGGAAATAAATGTTTGAGATATGGAAAACTAGGATGCCCTAATCTCCTATGCCATATCATGACTTGATCATAGACAAAGTTTGAACTAGTACTACCTAATCCATGAGCTTTTTTATTCCCGAAAACAGTTTCATCAAAGTAGTACAGCCCATTTATTTCTCTAGCAGTTCCAATCGTCTTCCCCGAGTTCCGGTCCTAAAAAACACAAGTGGAAGAAAAGAAAAGAATGGAACAGTTAGAGTCTTTAGACAATTTGCTAACGGAAAGAAGATTACAAGAAAGTTTTGGAACATGTAAAACTGATTTTAGAGTGATTTTTTCTGAAATTTTAATGTGCCATTTGCCTGCAATGGGTGAAAAACTACCATCAGCTATTCTAAATTTTTCGATACCAGAACATGGATAATATGAACTAAACAATTGGGAACAGCTTGTCATATGATCGGAGGCCCCTGAATCTATGATCCAAGGACCAGTTCTTCCAAGAACAGAAAGTGCCAAAGGATTGCTACCTGTTTGTGCCATAGAACCGATAGGAGCATTAGGTGATGGATAGGATTTTAGTAGTTTAAGAAGATGATCTAATTGCTCTTTGTTGAACAGAGATGACTTGGCCTCATGTGCTGCAAGTGTGCTTTGTTCACCAGATTTGTTTGCCCTATCATTAGATGGTCTACCGTGCAACTTGTAGCAATTCTCTCGAGTATGGCGTGGTTTTCCACAGTAGTCACAGCGTAGGTTATTTCTGTCTCCTGCACGCTGGTTTTGGGACGTTCTACTGCTGATTTGAGCTTCAGGAATGGCCAAGGCTGACCCATCCACAGACCCGGTTGTACCTGCGACCTTCTTTCCCAACATCACATGTCTCCAGCTTTCTTCTCTCCGTACCTCTGCCAATACTTCCCCAATTGGAGGCATGGGATTTCTTCCAATTATTCGGCCACGGACCTTATCATACTCAACATTTAAACCTGCAAGAAATTTGAAGATTCGGCCAATATCCACCATCTTCTTGTATTGATTGCAGTCCTCGGGTGATTTCCACTCGTAATCGTTGAATACGTCCAGGTCCTGCCAAATCCTTTTAAGAGAATTAAAATACTTTGTCACAGAGTCCTCACCTTGGCGAATTTCCCCAAGTCGAAGGGTTAACTCGTATACTTGGGATTGATTTCCTAGATCGGAATACATCTGTGAAACGTTGTCCCATAATTCCTTGGCTGTCGAATAACAGAGGTAGTTCACACTTATCTCTTCGGCCATGGAATTGACCAACCATGTCATCACCATTGAGTTTTCAGCATCCTAAATGGCATAGGTTGGATCCTTCATGTCTCGCTTCTT
>JAESVK010000606.1:1090628-1105628 GCA_017140935.1 Hamamelis virginiana | reverse complement strand
CTGTAACCTAAGAGATGTAGGATTTGCAACCTTACCAACCATGTCAGAGTTGCAAGTTGTACAGGCCTGCACGACACATTTTATTGCATGTCAACGACTAGAGGGTGCATATTACGCTAGATATGCCACATGTTTGGAGACACATCATCTCCATTTGCCCTCATGTGGGCTAAGACATTTTTTTTTTGTCTTCCCCCCATCAAATGAGCCACTTCTACCTTAACTGGCTTTTACTCCATTCATTAAAACAAGACCCTCACAACATCCCAAAGAGGTGAAATCACAATTCAATGTCCTTGTTAAAAAGGTCAAGTCATAATCCAACTATCTCGTCATAAGCACCAAGCTCAAGCTTGAGCTCCCTAGACCTTTCCTTCGACCTAGGTAGACATTTAATGTTAGGTTGTAGTACCTTGGGCATTCTAAAGGGGAACCTAAGTGGCTCATTAGCCTTAACTCCCACCATAGAGGTAAGCATCTAAGTTCTTGAGGTTGGCATCTTTGTCAAGGTTGTGAGGAACTCAACAAGGGGTAGGTAAGATTGACCATTAAGTTAAGTGCAATTTGCTTGCTTAGGTCATAGGAAGTTTATGTGCTCAGGTTTAAGTGAGCTTGCATGCCAAGGTCGAGATGTGACCTTGAATGTCAAGGCCCAATTTGAGGCGTGTCCTTGCATGCCAAGGTCTAGGTTGATGTGTGACCTTGCATGCCTCAAGGGCTAGGTAAGCTTCGCCCCAAGGCTACATGTAGTGGGAGCTTTTTGCCTAATAGGAGCTTTACTTAGCAAAAGCTTATCTTGATGGAAGCTTGGCCACTAGGTCACATATAGACCTTATGCCCCATTTGGTGACACTTTTTCAACGCATAAGTTGGGACACAATCCATGCTTTTCTTGGTTCAATGCATGGAGGATTTTTACACTATAAGCACACTTAATTTTTCCTCATTTTTTTAAAAATTTTATATAAAAGGTACATGCATACTACTATAATTTAAACAAAGTTGAAAGAGAATACACTAATCTTTCCAAATAATTTAAAATATTCAGCCATCATGATGTTTTACTATCATTTGAAAGATTGCTAAGAGAAAAAGAAAAAAATCCTAGAAATTTGAAAAGCTTAGAATGAGAAGGACAAATAAATTAAAATTGAAAATTAAAAAGCAGATTCGACGAAGAAATAAAATTGCCTGAAATTTATTAAATAGAAGATCTACATTTGATATTGATCAATAATTATATTATAAAAGATCAAAACTTAAGATGGATGCATCCCACATAATCTACATATAGTGTCCAAATCTGGTGTCAGATTATATACTCTTTTCTCAGTATTATTAACTATTAATTTTTATTGAGAAGTTATAGGATTGCTAATTAATAATAAAAAAATGAACACAAAGCATATCTTTACAAAAAAGGCTTACAAAGTCAATAGATGAGAAGATAAACTATATAAGGAAAAAGGCACAACAACATAGAGGTAGGGATTTTAACACAAGGCACAAAGCCAAAATGACAAGGACCAAGGTATCAAATCTTGCTTAGAAACAGTTCACTTAAAGCATTTGCAACTTGAATATCTAATCACTAGGATAACAAGAAGAATTCTTTTTTTTTTATTATGTTGTAACTAGAAGTGTCATCCTAAAGTAGCATAGTTTACTGCAGACTGTGAAATATTCCAATCCAAAATGCAAGTATACAGACTGTTGGCCTCACAAAGCACCAACAATGAATTTCTATACTCTATTCAATGAAGCCTTGGTTTCACGAAACCTTTTTAGCCACCCTGCACTATCGAGGTTCAATGAAAATTAACAAATAAAATTCATCGCAGTAGCATATCAGCAGACATGTAAATTTATGTACTTCGGGTTCTTCCAATTATTTGTGATTACCAAGTCCAAATATTTACATCCACAGAGTTCCAGCATTCCATGTAATTAATTATGCACAATAACTAAATACTTAAAAGTTTTTTTTTTAAAACTAAACAGAATTCACTGATCTGTTCATAGAACCATCAACTATTAAACAAAGAAACATCAAGGATTTCCTTTATATTACAATATAAATTCTATGCAATTTATATCTACATACAACTAAGTAAATAGATATTAATAAGTAGAACAAAAATAATTATATATATATATAGTACTTCTCTTTCGACGGCTGGATGAAATATATAGCATCCATGGAGGGCAATGGTTGCCTTCTCCTGTAAAGGTCTTCCACCACTGCATGAAAAGCAGGATTTCTAGTAAGTTTAATTATAGTAACCAGCAGTCAAAAACTACATTAGGAAAATATTTCAGAACATTTGTCTTATTGAACATCTTAACAAACTATAGTTGCTTGGAAAATGTCAGCACACCAATACTAATTCATAATAATCAGGAGTAGAATCATCAGCAGAAAGAAGATGGAGAAGAGATTACATTTTTAAGAATTACTATGCGACTTTATAGATAAAAGAATTGGAAAACAGATGAATAGGATACAAGTAAATATACTGCTTTCATCATTCAGCCAACAAGACATTACAATGCCAACATAAAAAATTAAGAAACATGCTTAAGCTAGAAAAACAAGCAAAATCCAGGAACAAAGCAAAAACAATAAGGAAACAAAGATGATATGTGTATACTTTACAATGAATGTCTTTTGATGCTTACAAGAAACTCCTTGGTCTGTGATATCTGCCATTTTGCATGAGTAAGACATGACTTTCACCGTAACTTTATCCATGATGAGTACCTGAGGAAGAGATCAGTTAAGGTAGACTAAAAGGAAAAAATAGACAACTTCCCAGAAGTGCATAATACCGAAAAGTAAAATACTAGACAAAAACAGGAGAAGACTAAAAAGAAAGAACTAATAATGCGAAACATCCTAATATAGGGCACTTGCAGGTATCACTGACACATAAGGGAATATATCTGGTAAGGCAACAACAAACTAGAACATGTATCAAAAATAAAGGAAACCTTTGTCACCTTAGATCAATAGAATGTCATTTGTAAGGCACAAAATGTCATTTCCAAGGTCTAAAACATTTTCAACAATCCTCCATCCCCACAAAGACATGGCAATATTTTCATATGCCATAATAATGCAACCCACATGTCATGCCAAACCATGCATATCATAGAAGACTCAAGTGTATTATGCACAATTTTTTTTTTTTTTTTTTTATAGGCAGCAACAAATTTTATTAAAAAGAAGAGGACAAGAAGTCCTACTTACAAAGGACGAACAAAAAGACAACTACGTGGACAATTCCAACCACTAGAAATGCACTGAAGCCAAATTACCCATAATAATTATAAACAACGGAAAACCCCTAAATTCCATAGTAACGGAAGCCCAAAAGGAACCTAAAAAGCAAACTCTTTCCCACAAACCATCCAAGCAATCACATCTATCATAAAAAAATCCGAGGATTCCCTTCCAACCAAATAACCAAAGAATAGCAAATCCATATGCCTAAACAAACTTTTTCAAAATGCAATAGCAATAGGACAATGCAAAAATAAATGATCCAAGCTCTCTCCATCTCTCTTACACGGAATACACCAATGGGGTGCAAGAAACATACCGGGATTCCTCTTTTGCAGCAATTCATTGGTATTAATCTTCTAATGGGCCACAAACCAAGCAAACACCTGAACTTTTATAGGCACTTTAGCTTTCCAAATCAACTTACATGCACCAAAATAACGAACCAAAGGATCATTACACAGACCATCAAAAACAGATTTACAAGAAAAAAGCCCAGAAGAATAAGCATTCCATCTCTTTTCTTGGACCAAAGGAGTCAAGACCATCCCTACAAGAATAGCAAATAAAAAAGACAATTCCATAACCTCCCTCTCATTAAGATTTATGCAAAAAATGAAAATCCTAACAAATAGGCTAAGGAAAGGAACCAACGAAGGTAGCAAGGGGAACTAAATGAACCCGGGACAAAGCATACGAATGAGAAAACAATGAATCAAAGGCAACATCCCTGCTCCAAACATCTTCCCAAAACTTTACTATCTCTCCATTCCCAACATTAATGTTCTTTTTGTTAGGGAGGATGGAAAAGTGGAAGGAAGAAAAGTATGAGGGATGGACTTTCCATCCTCAAGGAAGAGAGACCCTTTTTCATTCATGTGTGTTTGGTAGGATGGATGGAAGAGTGTCTTCTTTCCATTTTGTTTGGTATGGAAGGAAAAAATAAAGGATGGGATAATTATTTACTCTTTCACCCTCAAACTCATGACGTGAAATCATAAATGCTTAGAGGGTAAAATGGTCATTTCACCTCAAACTACCCCCCTCCCTCCACTCTTCCACCCACTTTTTGGGGGATGGATTTTGGGGGCTAATCCCCTCCCTTTTCCCTCCATTCTTCCCTCCCCTCCGTACCAAACACACAAACAACTCCCCTTCCTTCCACTTTTCCCTCCTCCCCTTTCCATTCCTCCAATCTTCCGTCCAACCAAACATAGCATAAAGACAAGAACTGAGAAAAGGATAAATACACACTAGAAATACCTTTCCAAGGGCACCTATCAGAGACTCTTCCTCCCAAATTTGCATCCCAACCATTTTCCTGCAACCCATGTTTACTCTTAGTGACCTTGTGCCAAAGAGAAGCTTTCCAAAGGAAATCTCCAATACCATTTCGCAATTAGATATGTATTTCTTTTAACAATATTACCCGTAGTTAGATCCCCTTAGGACGAGAGCCAATATCCCACCTAACTAAATGAGGTCTATTAACCTCTCCCCTCCCCCCCCCCCCCCCCCCCCAAAAATAAATAAATAAATAAATAAATTCTCTCATCAATTTTTCTAACTTCTGAACAACCCTCTTAGGCATTTGAAACAATGACATACAATAAATGGGTAAGTTAGACAACGCAGACTGTACCAAAGTCAATTGTCTCCCTCTAGACAACAAGGATTTTTTTCCAACCATCTAATATTTTCCCCCACTTTTTCTAAAACTGGATCCCAAAAAGAATCCTTCCTTGGATTATCTCCAAGAGGCATTCCCAAATACTTTACTGGCCAACTCTCCACTCTACACCCCAACTGATTAGCAATTTTTTTTACCAACTCATCCTCTGACACATTAACACCAACTAAAGCACTATTTCTCATATTCACTCTTAAACCTAAAATAATTTTAGAGATTTTTAAAATTGAGTTCAAATAACCAATTTTTTCCTCATCAAAAGCCGAAAATAAAAATAAAAATAAAATAAAACAAAGTGTCATCCGTAAACTGAAGATGAGAAACTAAAATTCTATCCCTTCCAACTTCAAATTCCTTTACCAACTCGGCATTTTTAGTTCTATCCATTAACTTGCCCTGTTGTGCCCCAAAGGCCAGAGATAAACACCAAACAATCACACACAAGAGAGAGACACAAGATTTACGGGGTTCGGCAATTGCCAATGTCCATAGAGTTGCTACAACTTTTATTATATAAAGAAAATTCAAATACAATCAATGAGAAGGAGAAAAACCCCTCAACTCAACTCTCTCTCTCTCTCTGATTCTCTGCACCTTTGCCACACACTTCCACCTCTCCCAAGCCTTCTATTTATAGCTAAAAATGGGAGAGCTAGCCACCAACAAGCCACTTGCAGTAGCCACTCTACCAAGGTAGCTCAGCTAAAATTACAGCCCTACATTTTTAGTTCCAAAATTGTAGCTTTCTGACTTTGGTGATTCAGCATATCTGAGCCAATTATTCAACAAATTTGTCTCTACCCTCAACAATCTCCCACTTGGAGACAAATGAATGCCACATGTTTTCATTGCAAACATCACAGCAATTTCAAGACCTGCCTTCAAGTACGAAGGCCAACTGAAGTTGCACACAGCTTCAGTTTCTCAACAGTGACTCCTTTTGTGAGCATTTCTGTCAGGTTCTCAGTTCCTCGAATCTTCTCAAGTATCAACTGTCCACCATCGAGAAGAGACCGAATAAAATGGTATCTCAACTGTATGTGCTTTGTCCTGGAATGAAATGTTGGATTCTTTGCAATAAAAATAGCACTCTGACTGTCACTGTGTAGAATGCCCTTTTCATGCTTCTTACCCAATTCTTCCAAAAGAGACTGTAGCCAAACCATTTCCTTTTCAGCTTCAGTTATAGCAACATATTCCGCTTCTGTAATTGAAAAAGCAATAATCTTCTGCAACTTTGAAGCCCAACATACAGCTGTACCACCCAGAGTATACACGAACCCAGTAGTACTTTTCTTGCTATCAACATCACATGCTAAATCAACATCTACATATCCCTGTAGCTTTAAGCCTGTATTTGTGAAGCACAGTTACGTATCTGAAGAGCCTTTTAGATATCTCAGAATTCATTTGACTGCTTCACAATGCTGCTTTACTAGATTACTTATGTATCTGCTCACAACTCCCACTTCTTGTGCAATGTCCGACCTTGTGCAGACCATAGCGTACATAAGACTGCCAATAGCCGATGCACAAGGAACCTTGCTTATGTATTGCTTGCTCTTCTTCTGTCTTTGGAGACTGCTCCCTAGTTAGTCTGAAATGACTAGCCAAGGGTGTGTTTATTGGTTTTGCCTTGTCCATGTTGAACCTTCTAAGCACCTTCTGAGCATATTCCTCTTAGGAAAGTTTTAGGGTACCATTGGCCCTGTCTTTGATGATTCTCATACCAAGGATTTATTTTGCAGCTCCCAGATCCTTCATTTCAAACTGTCTTGACAACTGCCTTTTCAGCTTATTGATCTTCTCAATATTATATCCTGTAACGAGCATATCATTCACTTATAACAATAGGATAATATAAGAGTTGTCAAAATTCTTTACATAACAACAATGGTCTGCCTGCAATCTTATAAACCCGTTGCTGCACATAGAGCTGTCAAACTTCTTAAACAATTGTTTTTTAGCTTGTTTCAGGCTATACAAGCTTTTTTTCGTTTGCAAACCAGATTCTACTTTCCCTACACTACGAATCCCTATGGTTGGTGCATATAGATGTCTTCCTCCAAATCACCATGGAGGAATACAGTCTTCACATCTAACTGCTCAAGATGTAGATTCTTTGCAATACTAATCTGATTGTGAAGCTAATCTAACTGCTCAAGATGTAGATTCTCTATAGCCACAATTGGGAGTACTAATCTAATTGTGGTCAGCTTCACAACTAGAGAAAAAATATATGTGTAGTCAACACCTTCCTTTTGCTGAAAGCCTTTTACGACCAACCTGGCTCTATAACGCTTGCTGCCATTATGCTCTTCTTTTATCCTGTACACCCATTTGTTATTTAAAGCCTTCTTTCCTTTTGGTACCTCAGTTAGCTCCCATGTCTGATTTGACTTGAGTGAGTCCATCTCATCTTGCATGGCTGTCTCCCACATGTTTGAAGCTTCAATCTACAAAGCTTCGTCATAACTTTTTGGCTCACCACTATCAGTCAACAGAATATAGTATAGGAATGGTGAGTAACGCTATGGAGGCCTGATGTTCCTCAAAGATTTTCGGACAATAGTAGTGGGTGTACGTTGTTCAACCTGTGGGTCGACATTTTCTTGATCTCTAGTCTGATTAGTACTTTCCGGAGAAACATCCGAGTCAACGACTCGGACTTTGGCTTTTCCTCTAATTCTGCTTTTGACCTGTCTTTGTACATAACCTGTTCATTAAATATTACATTTCTACTTCTTATGATTTTTCGATTTTGATCATTCCAAAACCGATAACCAAAATTTTCATCCCCATAACCAATGAATAAGCATTTTCTAAACTTGGCCTTTAGCTTGTTACGGGCACTAGAATCAATGTGAACATAAGATACACAGCCAAAGACTTTCAAATAGGAAAGATTTACCTCCTTTCCGCTCCAAAATTCCTTAGGTATCTTGAAGTTCAAGGGAACTGATGGGCCACGGTTTATCAAGTGATCTACGGTGTTAAGTGCATCAGCCCAAAAATATTCTGGCAATCCCACATACAGCCTTATGCTTTTGGCACGTTCATTAAGGGTAATGTTCATGCGTTCAGCCACGCCATTCTGCTGTGGTGTTCAGGGAATAGTCTTCTAAAATCTAATCCATTTGCAGCACAGAAATCCCCGAACCCTCCATCCACGTACTCCCACCATTATCTGATCTCAGACATTTCAGCTTCAAGCCTGTTTCATTTTCAACCATGGCCCTCCATTTCTTGAACATTTTTTGAATGTGTCGAATGCATCATATTTATTCTTCAGAAAGTAAACCCATACTTTTATGCTTGAATCATCAATAAAGGAAATGTAATACCGTGTACCTCCAAGTGATGCAATAGGAGAAAGCCCCCACAAATCTGTGTGTACTAGCTCAAATTTGATAGACTTAAGAGTGTTTTCACTATTCAAGAAACTGACCTTTTTCTGCTTCTCGAAAATGCAGCCTTCACACATATCAAATTCAACTGACTTCAATTTTGGTAGCTTCCCTTTGGATAAATGTTCTTTCATCCCCTTCTCACTCATGTGACTAAGCCTTTGGTGCCATAAGTTGGTATCAGCATTCGCATAAGCTACTGCAACCATATCTCTTGTACTTGAGGTTATGTACAAAATACCTGTTTTGGTTCCACGAGCTACTACCATAGCTCATTTTGTGATCTTCTAAGTGCCACCAGCAAACATTACTGCATGCCCATCAGCAAACTCATATCATGCATTCGAGGGGGGTGTGAGAGATAAATGTATTTTATTTACTAGTTCTTTTATTTGTTTTCTTCCTTTTAGCCCTTTTAGGGTTTTAATAGTCAAATTTGAGTCCCTATAAGATATTATAATAGATAGAGTCAATTCAAGAAGGTTTCTAGTTGTTACTAGGGTTTTATGAAGTATTTAAATAGGTCATAAAGTATAAAAACGATAATACTTGGCTTATTTTTATATTTGGCTTATTTTATTTTCTACCTAGGGTTTGATTAAGATTACCCATAAATATATGCTTGTAGCCTCCTTTAACAACTTGCAATCATCATTCTGCTAAGAGGACATAGTGGTGGTCAAAATGTCCCTTTGGACACGGTGTAGAAGCATGATGAAGTAGCCCACTTGCAATGTCAAAGCACTAACCACACGAATTCAGATAACCCGTATGGCACATCAGATCGAGAGTTGGCTCAACAAGTTGCGGTGTTGACGGTATTGGCGGTGATGGTTTAGCAACTAAACTCGCCCTTGGATTTGTATTTTGTAGATGAGGAGCTTAGTAAATTACCTGAAGTGGAGATTAATGAAGAGTGACCTGTGTCTGACAACTACAATGATGATGAAGGCGATGAGATCACTTGGAGCGACCATGATGTTGAAAAGGAAGGTAATTTTCGTGAAACCATAAAGAGAGTTCTTTAAAATCCTTACAAAGATTTAAGCAAACACTAGGTAGAATTACTTGTGGGTTTTGATTCTCCGCCAATTTTCTATAAGTACTTTTGATGATAATTTTGAGCTAAATATGATTGAAGTTTGGGAAAATCAAAATGAAACTATAAAGCATAATGTACATGATCAATACTATTTTAATAATAATTTTGAACAAGTTTGTGGTGAAATTTTTTATGCCTTCGTGGTTCAAAAGGTGGAGTATTATGGTTTCATTGAGATTGAACAAGCTGTCTCAACTTTTTTGCGATGAAAAATTTCATATTTTATCTTATTTAAATATTAATTTGATGAAATTGTGGCTTTTAAATTTTGAGCGAATAATGAATATGAGAAATGTGGAAAATCCAAAATATTCTAAGCACCTAATAAGATGGAGAGGCCAACAACAATATCTCTATAGTGGTACAAATTTTAGCCAAATTTAAATTACTTGCTTACATTATGGATCAAAGTCGATGGCAAATTCTCTCCAACAAGGGGCTAAATAATGCAGGACACATAGCAGGGGAATTCATGGAAACCATATATTCTACTTTTATTTATGTAATTTTTGGATCTTAGTAGTTTAGAGTTTTATTTTCTTGTTTTTAGCCGTTTTTAGGGTTCTAATAGCCAAGGAGGTAGGGTCAATTTAAAAAGATTTCTAGTTGTTATTAGGATTTTATGAAGCATTTAAATAGGTCATAAAGTATAGAAAATATGGAAAATTTGACTTATTTCTATGTCTAGTTTATTTCTATTTTCTAATCGAAATTAAGATTGTCAATAAATATATGCTTGTAGCCTCCATTTAGAGCAGTTTATTTTTAATTATTAATAATATTTTTAGTTGAGAGTTGTCTCTTTGTTCCTAGTTTTTGGTATTCATTGTAAATCAATAAATCCTAAATTCATACTATTCCAGGTATTTTCTTTTAGAAAATCAACAGGTTTCTTGGAAATCCTTAGTTTTCGGTATTTTTTTGTGGAGAAAATCAACAAGTTCTAAGGACATTCATCAAAGGGCTCTGTATTCTCTTTGGTGAGACCAAATATATAATTTATTTAACTTTTGTATACAAAAATAAAATTTTAAAAAGTAAAGAGTAGAGGCAGCTTCCCCAATTACATCACATGTGGCTCCACCAATGTGTCCACGTAACATTGATCCCCACTATTTAGAGGTCATAAATAGACATCTTAATTCACCATTCTAACCATTCAAAACATACTAGAAAAATAGATCAATAATTCCTTAATTACCAAGAATGTCTACCACCTTAGGCCAGCATAGGTGGCAGGAGGGGTGGAGTTTAGGTTGTTATGTCTCAGATTTGAGACCTCATGCTAGCACTCTTGTAAATATATGATTTGATATATTCTGATGTTCTTGTGTTCAACAAAAAGAATAAAAAATAATGGCCAGAATTTTGCAAATAAATCTAGAACTCAAAAAATCTCAGTTTATTTTTATAAAAATACTTAGAATTGCAACTTCTCAACTTAGCATGCATTGCTTTTACATCCTAAAATCCAGAGATGGTACCAATCACTGTAGATCATCTCTCTTTGGTTCCTATTACAGATAGCAAACATCCTAATATGTAAACAAGTTCATATCCATATATGCAAAAGGACTCAATGGTGAACGAAGTAAACTATACTAGTGAAAAATTAGATAATAGAAACTCAAACCAGTCTCTAGCAAATTGTCATTATCAAACAACAAACAAATTTCCTCAAAAAATTAATAAATTTTTATTACTAGCGAAATTAACGAAAAAGAGAACTAACAAAATCATGCATCAAAGAACAATTACTATACTAAACACACCTTCCAAGTGGAATTTGAATCCCCTTTTTTGGCTGATCCAAGCATTTCATATAGTAACCCTGACATCCAAGTATCCAACACAATTACGTGAAAAAAGAGAGGAAAACAAACATCAACTTTATCCATCATAGTGTTGGAAGCAAGCAACAGCTAACATATTGATAGTAATACTTACTGAACAAAATGAAAGGGTCTTACAATGCATTACAAAAGATCAACTTAAACTATTCAAATTGCAAGTTGACATTCATTTGAAAAATTAACAAAATCACCATATATGGATGTGCATGTTTTTCAGGGACGTAATTCTCCCACTAACATTCTTCGTAAACAATTAAATCTATTTTCATGAGTCCTAAATGGATAAGGAAATGAGATAATACATGTAATGTATTAAGAATGGAGTTCCTAAAGTAACATGAGTTTGAAGAATCATACATTCAGAATGCACTAAAATTAAAAATGAAAAGTGAACTTAAATATTGTTCTAAGAGTAGGGTGGCTTCATTTGGTTGTTGAGAGAAAATGTAGGAAATGAAGACAAATAAGAATTTTACCTCTTCTCCTCTTCATCCACCATGCTTTAATTTTACGGGCAACGTCCTTCTCAATACCTCCATCATCTTTATGGAGAATTGAGTCAAGATATCGAAAATTGTAAGTTTTAGATATCCTTCCCCGTCAAATTCTACTATACCCTCATTTCTATTCTTAGTTTGACTAAATTTACATTCCATATATTCTATATTCGTCCTAGTTAACCTAAAACCTTTAAACTTTAAGGTGTTTCTCCATAATTCTAACTTTAAATTAACCCCTACTCTAGTTTCATCAATTAATACTATATCTTCAGCAAATAACATATACTATGGAACATCTTCTTGATTTTGTCTAGTCAGTTCATCCATTACTAAAGCGAAAAGATAAGGACTTAGTGTTGATCCTTGGTTTAAGCCTATCATGATTAGGAATTCACCTGTCTCTCCTAACATTAGTCACAGTTCCATCGTACATATCCTTAATTACATCAATATATCTAGTAAATACTCCATTTCTTTCTAATACATAACACATTATTCCACAAGGAACTCTATCACAGGCTTTTTCTAAGTCAATGGATAGCATATAGAGTTATTTTGGTTTTCTCTATACTTTTACATCAATCGCCTAAGTGAGAAACTAGCCTCTATGGGTAGTTGCAACTATTGTTAGTCTTTTTTTTTCCTTTTTTTTGGGGGGGGGGGGGGTTTATGAAAAATTGGATTGACAAATTTCTGCATGTTTAGAGAGAGGGGAAAAAATGCTGGTAACCCCTAAAAATGGGTCGGGCCATTGGGTCAGGACATGCTGCCTGTTAAATGGGTCATCAGCATTTTATGGCCCAACACATACCCACCCATTTGCCACCCCTATTTCATATGAAAGATAGGTTTTTGTGTGTGTGTGTGTATGAGTAATGCTAGATGGACCGTGCATGAACAGAAATCAAGACTATGTTATTCTGACACATCATTTGGTTTAAAAAATTTGGTCCACTTAGCACACACACACACACACACACACACACACACACATATATATATATATATATATATATATATATATATATATATAGAGAGAGAGAGAGAGAGAGAGAGATGGAGGAGTGGAGGGAGAGAAAAGTTATCAGCTTTTCTCATGTGATTCCCAAGACAATATATGTTCAAAATATAACTAATTCAAAAATTGTTTAATTTTTTTTTAAGAAAAATAAAATGAAAGATTAATTAAATTAAGTAAATAAATGGGCACATTGATGGTAATTCAACTCTAAAAAAAAATAAAATAAAATAAAATTATTTCAATGCATTAGAGTTGAACATGAAATTAATTTTTTTTATGTATCATAATAATTTGTGTTGCTTATCTTGAGATGTATTTCAACCATAAAGATATTTTTTCTTCGCAAGAGAATTAGGATACGTGAGTTTAAATAAAAAACCGACAGATAGGTTAAGTAAGTGATTCTCAAATCTCCACAACAAAAATTTAATGTGACCTAACAATAAAGCATTTGCAGAGTATTTTTTGTTTTTTGTTTTTTGTTTTTTTAATAGTAAACTTGTTAACTGGTTACTCTCAAGCACATAACATCAATTTATATTTTCAATCAAGATAACACAGTGATTGGTATATTGACAACATTAGTAGGACATATATTATCAGACTAACATATAAGTTAATGGATGGTTGCAATTAAAACACTAACCGACCCATTGCTGATGTAACCTTTGGATATTTCACGTTTTTAATAATTTTTGTCACATAACTTTTAGTATGAACATTTTGAAATACTAACATATGTTATGAAAATAACTCTAAAGATATATGTGAAGAGATAGTTCTCCAAAAATAATTGTAGAAAAACCTAATGCAAATAAGACTTAATTGAAAACAAAAATGCCATTGACTTGCCAAATGTCTCTCTATATCCCTATCGCTATATCCACTTGTCAAGCACTTTTGTGTTCCCTCCACGGACACGCATTGCGTGTGCGATGCAATGCCTTTTATAATTAAAAATTTTATTGAATTAACTTTTTATTTAACAGTGTGTGATTAACCTGACAAATATATTTAGTCAAAATTGAATGAATGCACTTTTTGATACTCTAGTATGGTTTCAAAAAGTTAACTATTTGTTTATTTGAACTGTCGATTTGGATTATTGTTTGTTGAGTTATGACTCTAGAATAATTCTAATGGTTTTATACCCACTCTATTACTATTCATGAAGTGTTAATGTAGGGCTCATCTATTCAATTTTAATAACGAATGCTAGCTTGATGTGAAAGTGTGAAACACATATTTTCTAAAAATAGCAAGTATATATTAAAGTGAAATTTGAAATTATCTAAAACAATCCATAAAGTATTGTTATTATTATTATTATTTGCAGTTAAAATATTAAAATTTATTTAGTTCAAAAGTGTTGAACATCCTACAAAAACTATTATCACGTTAACTATTCTCTAAATATTCTCGCGTTAATTTATGTAATTACAAATATTTCATATAGTTGGATTAATTACTCTAATTGGATTGTTTGAAACAAAATGATGTGTAAATTTAAATTATCTTAAACAATATTAATTAAATTTTTAAGTTTTAATTTTTACTTATAATATTTTTAATTTTTACTTGTATATATGCAAATTTATAGACTATATTTACTATTTAGGTAAAACAATAACCTTATCTTATCTCTCTCTCTCTCTCTCTCACGTTAACTAATTTCTCTCTCTCTCACATGAAATATAATTCCTAATATATTTATCTTAAAAACTTTTAGTACTAACCTTACTTTATATTTTAAAAAGTATAATTACTCTCTCTCTCTCTCTCTCTCTCTCTCACTCACGTGAAATATAATTTCTAAATTAAAAACTCTATTTTATGTTAAGGTAAAACAGTAACCTTATCTCTCACATGAACTATATGTCCTAAAATTTGAGATCCAACTAAATTAAAAACTCTATTAATTCTCTCTCTCTCTCTCTCTCTCTCTCTCTCTCACACACACACACACACACACACGTTAACTATTTTTAAATTTATATATTTGCTAATTTTATAACTCTATTTTAAAATATGTAAAATTAAAATTTCATATTCTCTAAAATTTCAGATTCTCTCTCTCTCTCTCTCTCTCTCTCTCTCTCTCTCTCTCTCTCTCTCTCTATATATATATATATATATATATATAT
>JAESVK010000606.1:1033768-1074113 GCA_017140935.1 Hamamelis virginiana | reverse complement strand
TGATGAATATTCAAGCTCAATCTCAATTTAGAAAGAAGAACAACAGCCCACAAGTGAAGAACCAAGATAGGTCTAGGAATGGAAATGTTTTCTGGCGGCTGAGGTCACTAGAATCTCGAGTGACCTATTCCTTTTATAGTGTGATCAGTAACCAATGAGAAAACAGGGTAAAAATTAGGCTGAATTAGGGTTTGCACGATCTTGGATCGATCCAGGCAAGACTTGGATCGATCCAAATTGAATTGGCCAAAAAACAGCATTCTGTATTAGTGTTTAACTCGAAACTGGATCGATCCAGCCAAAGCTTGGATCGATCCAGCTTGGCTACTTTACAATTTTTCAAATATGAAATATGAAGATGCAAACATGGGATCGATCCAGGTCAACCTTGGATCAATCCAAGCATTCCTAAACTCCCAATTTTCACAGGTGCAAACCATGGGATCGATCCAGGTATTCATAAACCCTGATTTTTACAAGTTTGAACATGAATATAATGGAATCTAACCTCCTAGGTTCAATCTTTAGGTCACTAGGTCACTTACCATCCTAATCCATGAAGATATAGGATCATTTTGGCACAGCTTCACTTGTGATCATCAGTACACATCTATAATTGTACAATCCCAAACCAAGTTTTGAAACGAAACAAGCCAACACACAAACACTAAACCTAACAGTAGGTTTGCACCAATTTATGACACCTTAGCAAGAAGTAAATCGAACGGCTGGGAGATAATGAATCGGCAAAACGGCATGCTCCAGCTGCGTTTAGATGGCTCACGGCCATTAAAGTATTAAACCATCCTCTTTTTCTATATTCAAATCACGCCAATGCAAAACGAATCCTTAGGGAAGCAAGAGAAAAGCAAATAAGGTGGATTTTAAATCGCGCGTTGATTATTGTCTTCTATTCTCTATACTCTCCTCTGTTTTCCCCTATTTTTCGATGCTCTATTTTTAATAACTGAAGATGCGATTATTGAATCAATTTGTAGAGATTCACGAAACCATTGTCTTGATCAAGATTCGAGAACATACCCAACCAGTACAGGTTTTCCTAATTTCCTTTCCTTCTCTATTATAAGTAATAAGTAATATATAAAAGGGGTTTATACCAATAGACCCCGATATAAGATGGCTTTAACCAAAAGTCATGAATTAAATATAGTAATAAAAATAATTCAAATATTTATTTTAAAAGAAGATTTTGCCCCTAATTAAGAATTCGAAATTTGAAAAATTATCAAATATGAATTTATTCTATATTTTGTGGTTATCTAAATTCCTAAAATCTCGCCGCCAATTTATCAATTTTGAAAATTTAAATTTTGATTTTTCTATCCATACAAGATTTCCAGATAGCAAAATCATTTTTAAAAAAGAAAGTAAATAGACATTTATAGCTTCAGTTATATATAAAAAAAATAAACATGAATATAAATATACAAAAAATCTTAGAGACAAGTTTCATGTATACATTTAACAGATTTTGGAGATACATGCATATATTGTGATAAAGATATACATGTATATTGAAAAAACACACCCCTTAGATCTAGATTGATTGATTACCACAAACTTAGCAAATCACGGAAGCATGACCATTGCATACATAAAATGTACTAAAAACAATGATTTAGAGGTTATCACAAACATATAAATTGCAAGATAATCACATGACTACAAGATTATCAAGATGGATCTATGATTAAAGTAGATATCATTCCATCCTTCTTGATAATCCACTTATAAAGCAATCAACACAGAAAATTAAATCAAGGAAGACAAGATTTTACGTGGAAAACTTTTTGGGAAAAAACCATGGGAGAATCACAGCAATCCACTATAAAGAAAGAATACAGAGATTATACCATACACATATTTTCACTAATCCCAGGCCTAGGGTACTAAGATCTCTTCAACTCAACTTCATGAGTTCTTCTTCTTTATAGCTTGCTCAGCAACCAAATCATTGGTCTTCACTCTTGATGCCTCATCTAAGAGTCATGAGAAACTTTCAATCTCCGTAGAGATTACTCACCACAAATGATCAAAGGTAATTTCCAAGGTCTCTAATCCATCACAATTGAGAACAATAGAATTCCTAATGAATTGGATGGAAGAAAATAGATGATCCTCAACAATGAGATCACTCAAGAAGCCCTAGGGTTAGAGAGAGAATGGTTGCAGCTTTTTGGAGGCTCTCCTCCCCTAAATGCTCAGAATAATACGAATTTATAGGCCCAAGTACGCCCTAGTGACCTCATCCAACATCAGCATAGTAATTGTTGGAACATTTTAATCAAAGGAAATAAAATCTCTCACCTTCTTAACTTCCTCTGTCCCACATTGGTTAGAAGAAGACAACATGAAGTAGCTTATCAGTTCTCTTCTTCACTCATGCTTAGCGAAGACTTAGAAAACTTAGCACTTCACGTGCGCAACAATCCAGCACCCGTGGCTCTCCAACTTGGACTGCTTATATACTCAGTTCTGGTTAGACTTGTGCACATTATGTAACAGTCCAGAACGATCCAGCACCTGTAGCTCTCCAACTTGGCCTGCTTATATGCCCAGTTCTGGTTAGACTTGTGCACATTCTATAACAGTCCAAAATTTATTTTATAATTATTATGAATTCCTTTCAGATTTGAATTATTTTCATAACCTTCACAATTTGAGTGAATGTCATGTTTAAATTCTACAGCATAAGTTACACCTTGCTACACCTACAAAAAGAGGACTCCTCTAGGCATTCTTACTTACCAATTCACAAGCTCTCTCTTCTCTCTTTCATTCTCTATAATTTTCAGATTTTCTTTAAGTGTTTTGTGAGTTTTTCTTTGGGCAAAGAAGGGTGTTGTGTGAAGCTTCATATTTTCCCAAAGTTGTGCAAGCTTAGAGAAAATAACAATGAGTGGATGGGCTTGATGCATCCTGGAGGCGACGTGCTAGAAACTATTGCATCGGATTTTTCCATAGTGGCGCGAATCGTCATAAAGAGAGCGACCCAGTCCGCACCTCAACCCATCTTACTTCACTTTTCCTTTAATTTTGAGGTAATATTGTTTTATAATTTCCAACAGTAATTAAGCAGTAAAAACTGATTTTTCCCGAACTTGAATCGATCCAATGTGGTTATGGATCAATCCAAATTGTCTTTGTATATATATGAAATTTGTCAAAATACATATTTTGGATCGATCCAATGTGGTCATGGATCGATCCAAACGATCTCTGTTTGTTAGAATTGAAAAACCAGCATTTTGGATCGATCCATCATCACTTTGGATCAATCCAAAAGGTCTAATTTCCAATATTAACAAACTCTTAACCTTTTGAATCAATAAAACCCCACATTGAATTAACCAAGACTTTATTAACCAATAATAAGACTTAACATGAGGATCAAAGTTTATAAACAACCAACTAACCACCTAGACATGGTCAACTAGGTCACTAAGTCACTTACCTTCCTAGTCCATGATGAGTTAGAGGCATTCAACAGTCTTCAAAAGAGATCTTTAGTACATTATCTATAAAGTACAACCCAAACCAAGTTTTTTAACGAAACATGTCAACACTCAAAACCTAACATATATCTTAAAAACTGCATTAAAAATAAATTTGTATACATGTATATATGTAAATACTACACTTGGCTTAGCATATATACATCGTAAGTCCATTTTACAGATATACATGTATATCTGAACTAATGTGCTAGCTATGGGCTATGGTTGTAGCTTCAAGTGTGTAAATTAAGAAAGGGTAACAAGGTATACATCTCAAATTTGTGATAGAGATATACATGTATATCTTAAAAACTGCATTAAAAATAAATTTGTATGTCGGCAATGTATACATAACAAACTCGTGTTTCATATATACATGTATATTTGTAAATAAATACTGCACTTGACTTAGCATGTATACATCGCAAGTTTGTTTTACAGAGATACATGTATCTCTGTAAAACGTAAACAACACTTGGAAAAATGGGAAACAATCAAGAAAGCACTATGTAAAAATGGACTTCAAAATTAAGGTTATACATTTATACATGGATCTACGTTCATCATTATCAAATCATTAAGCTTAACATTGAAACATACCTCTTAAAAACGTTAGGATAGCTTGCACCAAACGAAACTCATTAACTAGATCTTCACAGCAACTCCATAAAGTGTGCAGCACCCAAAACCACCCAATCTTAAATCTCAATACCCAAAACCAATATCTACGGTTTTGATTTAGCAAACCCAACACCAGACAATATTTTTGAGAATAATATATTCAAAAAATCAATTAACACAATTCAAATTCAAATGAAAACTTTTCATATCCAATCCTTTCAGCCAAACACTAGACAATGTTTTTGAGAATAATATATCCAGAAAATCAATTAACTCAATTCAAATTCAAATGAAAACTTTCCATGTCCAATACTTTCAGCAATTAATTCAATATAAAAAACATACATATAAAGATCATCTTAAATGCGAAAATATGTTTAAAATAAATATATAGCTGAAATTAAGGAAAATGGTATAATAGACAATACATGATCCTAGTTGACTTTATTTTCGACTTGGAGGGGCCTATTGGTATAGCATCTTATGGTTTGGACTTTATGATAATTAAGATCTTATTGGGTCCTATTGATCATTTTCCCTATATAAAAAAAATGAAATTTTAACATTTTTTTTATCAATTTTTTATAATTTATATTTTCTTTTCATTTTAATTTTGACTTGATTCTATATCAGGGATTGGGGGTTGGGGTGATGCAGTCAGAAGCTGCTATTAAACATGCTGGACAACCACTGCATTCATGTTTGTTTTTCATGTTTCACCACAAATTAGCAAAATTAGTGTGTGTGTGTGAGAGAGAGAGAGAGAGAGAGAGAGAGAGAGTTGAAGACGGAAATCGTGTTTTGCATTCCAACATGTTGTCCAATATTATCCGCTTGATTTGCTTCTAGCTGACGTGGCATAATCTAGTGCAAATCCTAGTAAATAATAGCTTTATAAACGCAAGCAGAGGATCCAAATTGGAGTACCAGTAGGGGTGCACTTATTTGAAAGAAGTTAAAAAGTACTGTTTGGAAAATATGAAAACATATATGACTAAAGATGAATTTTAATCGATTTTTATTTAATCACTATAAATCCAATTTTTTCTATAAATATATTCAGCTTTATGTAGAAATTAAGAAAAATAGACAAGATTGTCCTACTTTATCTTGTTTGGGAGTTTTAGTGATGAGAGAATAGAAAATAAATCAAGGGGTTTTGAATTACAGATTCACTAGGAATGTCACTGGTGACGAGATCAAGGAAGAAGTTTTTGATATAGGTCCTAATAAAAGTCTCGGGATAGATTGCATGACTGGCCTATTTTTTCAAACTTATTGGCACATTGTGGGCACTGATGTTACATAGGCGATTAATGCTTATTTTCAAGACTGCGTGCTTCCTTATGACATGAATGTTACTTTGGTGGCATTGATTCCAAAGACTTAACAGCCTGTTCATATGACCCAATTACGTCCAATCAGTCTTTGTAATGTCCTTTATAAGGTGGTTGCTAAGGTGTTGGCAAAGCGGTTAAGGGCTATCCTGCCAGAGATTGTTAGTGATACTCATAGTGCATTTATTCTCGGTCGTTTGATCTCAGAAAACATTATGATTGTACACGAGGTAATGCATATGCTGAATAAGAGAAAAAATGGGAAACAAATGGAAATGAAAATTAAACTAGATATGATTAAGGTTTATGGCCGAATAGAGTGGGTTTTTCTGGTTTGCAACTAAGTGGATTCAGTGGGTGTTGAAATTGTATAACTCAGTCTAACTTTAGTTCTGAGGTGATCCTCCCGTTCACACTGTGGAGTTAATGACACTCTGGTGTGGAGCCTGCCAAAGACCCTCCGATGCCAAAGTCAGTGAATTAACAATTGAACTTACGAACTGAAGTAAGTGAGAAGGAAATAAGAGCTTTTAGGAGCTGTGGAATTGCTCTATTGTTTTGTGCTTACCTCATTCGTTCCACCCACCTGTACATATTGGAGGGGGAACTCAGTCTAGGGGTATCTGGCACCGCCCTTCCTGCAGAGGTACTCTTTATGGGGACGTGTGCAACTGCCCTTCCCATCGAGGGAGGTCTCTGTCGCATTAAATGTCACCTACAGGTAGGTTAGAGGGATAAACATCAAGATGCAGGGGTGGGAAAATATTTCCCTACGTCCCTAATGCTCACAAGAGCATCTTTGTTCCTGGTCGGTTCTGGAACTTAGCTCACTGCCGTTGATCCACTAATTTCGAACTAGATTAGGTCTGCCAGGTGTTTTCTCCTTTTCCGCCCATTAGTTACCCTTAATGACCATTAATGGGAACAAAGCATAACGTGGGCGAAGAGACGTTCTGTCTCTACCCAGGACAAGATGTGGTCTCCCCTCCCTCTCTCTTAGGCTTTCCACAACTTATACATGGACATGGGGCCCGCCACCTTTCATTAGATAAGAGATGCTGGTTGAAGCTTGTCCAAATCGAACAGGGTGGCACCACGCGTAGCTTGGTGAACGGCTCCCCAGGTAACCGAGCGAACGTGGGGATTTCGGCATCGCCATTCAAATTCGCTGGCAGAGTCTGCACCAAACGATTAATTGAAGTTATTTTAAAGCTACTAGTTTAGAAAAATGAACTTCAAAAGCACGAGTCAGAGTTGCAAGGTCATTTGTGTGTATTGGAAAACGAACTATTAGAGCTCCAAGAAAAGTGTACTTGGAAAGCACCAAATGCTTATAAGAATGTCGCAACCAGATTGTGCATTCGGATGACCATAAAATGCTTGAAAATTTGCATAAATGAAATATGTATATCATTTTTTATGCATGAAGTCTATTAGCTGATATATATATATATATATATATATATATATATATATATATATATATATATTGGTAAATATGTAATCTTCTATTAATTTTTATGTATAACAGTTTATGTTTAAAAATATAAAATAATGTGTCACATTTGTAGGCATGTAAGACAGGCAAGATGGATTCATCCAGCTCTTCACAGTCAAGCCGATCATCACGTCATCGCCATTCAAATTTGCTGGCAGAGTCTGCACCAAATGATTAATTCAAGTTATCTTAAAGCTACTACTTTAGAAAAATGAACTTCAAAAGCACGTGTCAGAGTTGCAAGGTCATTTGTGTGTATTGGAAAACCAACTATTGGAGCTCCAAGAAAAGTGTACTTTGGAAAGTTGTGATCATGGGGATAAAATGGTGAAGTTGCAAACTCATAATGTGGAGCTATAAAATGAGTTAGCGCTACTTTGTTGTAATCAAATGAAAAGGAAATCTTACCTCAATGTAAAAGGATATGTTTTTATATTTTGTGTTGTTGGTTGTAGTTTATGTAATATTACTTGTATAAATACATATTTAAAATATCTTGTGAATGAGACCACTTTTGAGCGTGATATGCTTATATAAATGCACCAATGAAATCTAAATGTCATTTTTTTTTTATGTATATAGTCTATTTGATGATATGCATATGTATATATATAGATAAACATTTAATCTTTAATTAATTCCAATTGTGCTCATTAGTAACATATTTAAAACATGTATGTGAGAGTTAATATGTTTTAAAAGCTCCCAAATCAATGCAAATTAAGAGTTGGAAACTATAAATCAAAACTTAAAGGAAGCAGTATGCATAGTTGACTGAGTTATCTCAGGTTTGATTTTCTGCAGAGGTTGCAAGCATATAGTAGACCATTCTAATAGTATAGTCAATTGTAGTTATGAAATACTTGTATTACAAAGTGTCCAATTTGACGGAAGCAAAATAGTCCCTTTTACATTATCAAAGGCTAAAGATCCTCTTTTGCATTAATTTATGTAAATACATGTAATATTACATATACTACAACCACCAACACAAAATATAAAAACATATCCTTTTACATCAAGGTAAACTCTTTCTTAGCTAGTAGCTCTAAGATAACTTGAATTGATCGTTTGATAAACTCTTTCTTTTCTTTCCACGCAAAGAACCCACAATACTTGGTCGACCCATAGTTAACACATTCATAGAACCTTCGTCCAGTATTTAACTTTGTCCATGATGTTCTTAACGGTGTTTATCTTTTACAATGACACAATGGAACAAACTCTGCTAGAGAACCTAAAGGGTGATGGCTTGAATGTGATGAACTTGAAGATGCCATTTTGACTGTCTTGCTTGCCTGCAAATGCAACACATAATCTTTTTTCTAAACTTATTCATATAAATTAATTGAATATTATATGTTTGCCTATATATTTGTATATATGTATATCATTAAATAGACTTGATACATACAAAAAGATATTCACATTTCACTCGGGTATTTTTTCAAGCATGTTATGTTCGTCCCAATGCACAATCTAGTTGGGGGCATTGTTACAAGCATTTGATGCTCATCCCAAAAAACTATATGTTTGGAGCTTTGTTCCAAACGTACATTTTAAGTTCACTCAACTTTACTCCTAATCCAACACACATCCAACCCCAACCAACAACTTTATCAAAATGCACAATCACACCTAAGTGCAGAAACAAGCATGTGTATATATATATGTGTGTGTGTGTGTGTAAATATTTGGATCTAAATGGAGATTAAGAGAGAGGAATATCTGTCTATACCTTGGAAGCAGTACTACACCGCCCTACTGTGTTCGTAATGATAGAAAGAGAGAAATATCTATATTTTGTGTGTGTTTATATATGCATAGGTGAGCTGGGATAAGAAGAAATATTGTTTGGTAGAAGAGAAACGGGCAAGAAATGTCAAGAAAAATGAGAGAGGGAATTTATATGAGTGATTGAGAGGGATTTGAAAAAATTTTGAATCTCAAATTTTTCAAAAAATTGAAGAGGAGCATCAATAACGGGGTTAACGGGGCTGCTGTTGGTGGCCATTTAGGCCAAAACGACTTCCAAGATGTGCGTTTTGCATAGCAGCCCTTGGATCTTCAAATTTGCTTCTGTGTCGCCCATCATGCGGCTGCTCACTAGGTAGCGAGCAATTTGCTGCTCACCAGCAAATCTGGACACAGTTGGGGGTCTGGGATTTCGAGATATTGAAAAATTCAATGTGGCTTTATTCGCGAAACAGGGGTGGCGTTTGATCCAATACCCAGATTCCCTGTTTGCTCGAGTGATGAAGGGTAAATACTATCCTAACACAGATTTTTTGAGCTCTGGCATTGGCAATCAACTTTCTAAGTTCTAAGGGCTGGCGTAGTATACTGGTTGGTAGAGATGTTCTTAAAGAAGGTTTGAGGTGGCGAATGTTGGGAGCGGAAATCCCATGAACTCGTGATAGTGTTTATGGATCGTGCCAAAAAAAAATCTGAATCCTTTAACAAATATAGAAGAATCCGTACCTTTGAGATCTGTCTGGATTGATCTCAATAAAACGAACTGCAGAAGATTGATCGCTGCTCGATCCTTCAAGCCTTCTACCGTATTCCCAAATGCCAGAACGTGAAGAGAGAGTGGCTCTCTTTGTGCTCTCCTTGTTGGACGGCTGCCTCTAGGGTTTAGATATTTTTTCTTAACCTAGTGGCTGCCCAACATGGCATATATATAGGCTACGGTAGGGACCCAAAAGCAAATAAGTTTCGGGCTCCTAATGTAAATATTAAAAACATATTTACATTAATTATAATTCATACCACTAAAGAATTATAACTGCACTCCCTAACTTATTCGAAAATAAATTTCGAGCTCTTTGTTATTAAATACTTATTAATCTCCCCACGTTAAGATTACAGATACCCGTTGATTAAATTAAATTACTGACAATATAATTTAATCAACATCTATTAATTTCCTTGAGACCTTCCACTTAACTTATTTGATATGTCGGATACAAAATCCACCTGCAGGGTTTGACATAATCAAAACTTATAAGTATCCTCAAGGGGGTATCATCAATCCCTATACCAGGACGTGGATTCCGTCAATAATAAATATTCACCATACAATTAATGCAGTTATCCAACTCATCGAGATTATTGACCTATAAAGATCTCACTCTTTATGAATCAAAATAACGAACAATAAATGCATGTGTCAATTAATTATTTCGGGATTAAGAGTATAAGTATTCATAATAATCATGAGGTATTAATTATTTTATGTGTCAGTATAAAATAATTACCTCAATACGGTCCCGTTCAATACACACAAGTGTACTAGCACAAGAAGTTGGAACTAAACCATTCCCCGTAGTCAAGACAGACCTACTGAAATCATGTGCTACAATCTTACCGATAGTGTGTCCAACTCCATCTCAGATTGTGAACAATAGGCTTATATTCTACAAGAACTGATGATCTGATCTTCTGTGTGTAAGCCGAACTCTACACACCAGATCATCTACTATATAGACTAAAAGACACACATGCATAATATTAGAAGATAATATAATGCAAACATAGCTCATACAGATTCTCATTTAATATGCAATATCAGAATTCATTAATAAATAAATACTAACGTCTATTACATAAAAACATGGCTTTTAGTATAGAGCCCTAACAGCGAATAGGGACTGGACAGTTGGTAAGGGTTTGGGTGGATCCGTGGGTGCCTCATTATATATCAAAACCTCTTTGTGCTGAGGTTGAGGGGGTGAATCTTTCTATGAATGTCTGTGATCTTATAGATATGGATAGACGTTGCTGGGATAAGGAATAAATGCAGGGGATTCTGTTTGAGTCGGACATTGCTGAGATCTTGTCACTTCCTCTCTCATGGCGTAATGTACAAGATAAGCTAATTTAGAATTTTTGTAAGGATGGGTTATATTCTGTGAAATCGGGCTACCATGTTGTATGTAATTTAGGAGAAAAAGGTCGAAATGGGCAGGTAAGGGAGGGGGGTGATTCAAGTCAAGCGGTTGATGAGCAGAAGGGATGGAAAAGTATTTGGAAATTGCGAGTTCCTGGAAAACTTAAGATGTTTCTTTGGTGGTGTGCCTATGGCTCCGTTCCTGTGGAAGATGTGTTAGAACGCTGAGGTGTACCAAGGGTTGATTCCATCTGTTGTCTCTGTGGTGAACATCGAGAAACTATTCTCCATAGACTGTTTTCATGTCCCTATTCTCTCGTAGTGTGGTTGTGTTGTTCCATGCGTTTTGATGTGCTAAATCTTCGTTTATTCAAGTGTGGCACCAATTATTGGAACGTTGGAAAAAAACGGAGGATGGGTGGCTATGCATGGGTCTGGCGATTTTTGTAATGTGAAGATTATAGAAAGCACGCAATGATATGGTTTTTAATGGAAAACAGTGGAAACCAACGGAGGTGGTGAGTAAAGCTGTCTCGGATGCCTTGGATTTGGCTGAAGCATCAGGGGATGAGAGTGTGCAAAGGGAGGGTCTTGGTTTGGGCAGTTCAACGCATGGTATAGGGACTGTTCAACGATGGCAACCTTCTTAAAACCCTTATCCTATGCGAGCTTCAGACCATAGTAAATCGCCCATAGCTCAAACTTATCATTGGAACAAATGCCACCATTCATGCCACCCAACCATGCAATCACCTTAATATACAGTTCTGTATGTATCCACCTATAGCAGCGACTCCCGGAGATCTTTTTGCGATAGGACCCTAGGGCAGCGTGAAAAGGGTCTAGCAAACTTTATCCAATTAAAAATTAGAAGTGTTCTGGTCAGCAAATGCTTACTTTAACTAAAGTCAGCAAAGAACACAAGCCCTTGGATTCCCATTCATTTAATGGATGATTCATCTCAAGATTCCAATCCAAGGGTTTGTGTTCTTTGCTTACTTTAGCTTAAAGTCAGCAAATGCTCACTAGAACATTTTTCATTAAAAATTACCAATTGATTACAAATATGCTGCAATAACAACAATGAAAAGATAATTAAGGAAATAAGGAAAAGAGAATGAAAACATGAGTTTTTAAATGGTTCGACCCTCCTCGCCCACGTCCACACCTCAAGCACCTAGTTCAAGAATTCTTAATCCACTATGGATGCTTCTTCAAGGTGGAGAAACCCTTACATCAACAAGAGAACCGATCTCTTCTTTAAGTTATAGTAGACAAACTAGCTAATACTTCCAAGGGTTGACCCACAACCGTACCCTTCTCACAACTAGATGATTCAAATAAAAGTTTGGTGGTATAAGATCTGCTTTTCACAAGCTAAAAATATCAAGTTACAAGCTAAAACTAATAACTTTTGGAGTTAATTAATGACTAATCAAAGATTAAAAAAAAAAAAAAAAAGAGTAGTTGAGAGTATTAAAGTCTTGAAAGTGAATGCATTTGGATGGATGTTAATCAATGCACTAGTAACCTTCACAAGGAAGGAATATTAACTATAAATACCCACAAAAAAGTCCTTAGCCATTGGAAAATCATCCAATTCACAAACTTGATGGTTGAGAGTGTTAAATGCAATTGAAAAACCATTTTCATTGAGCAGCGTTCAAACGGCCATGAGCCCCATTCAAATGGACTAGCCGTAATAACAAATTTGCTACGAAAATTTGAACCCCATTCGAAGGGCCACTAACTCCGTTCAAACTACCTCTCTGATTTTTCAGAGAGGCTTTCGATCCTGTTCAAACGTAGCCTTGAATGTTCCAAAACCAGCCTAAAATGTGCATAAAAGATCTTTAAACTATGTAAATGTGCACAAAGGTTTAGGCCACTTATTTAACCAATATAAATGACTTAAATGTCTTTTAATTAACCCAAGAGGTGATGGCAACCTTATATAGGCAATATTTTAAGGTTCATTTAAGCTTTGAAAGGTATATCCCATGAGAGCTTTACTAAGACTGAACCTAAGTCACTCAAGATAAAAGTAATATATATTAAATACAATGAGACCGTAATGAATAAACTTTAGGCAAATGGAGCTTTATTCATTTCACTGCATTTGGAGTCTCGTTTCTTTCATGCTTTAGAATGCTTGGGACTTCCTTGGATGCTTGGACTTCCCTTCGACACTTGAGTTGGTTGTTCCTTACTTGATCATTTTGACATGCATCACTCAATTAAATTCATAAGTAATCTTGATTGATAGGTTGTTATCATCAAAACTTGACCATCATAGTCACAGAGGTAGCCATAAGGCTAACACCGTACCATCTTTTTTAGACTTTGAAGCACCCTGATTCTTCGGATTCTCCACCATTTTTTTTACTTCAATCCTAATTCTTTCTGTTCCGCTAAAAATCTCTCGTCACGTGATGTGCGTGTGTGCGGGCGTGCCAGGACTAATCAAAGTCCAGAGATCGTTTGAACACGACCCCAAGCACCTATCTAGGCAGCAGAGACTTAAGACCGGGGATCTCAAGGCCTAGAAGGTCACTGTTTTTACGATCAGGCGATTGAATAGAAGTCAGGGGTACTACTTCCTATGGGTCCTTAAAGCAAATGATTTAAACAAGAAATCACAATCAATGGACAATAGTAAAGACATATGAGATAAATCGAACTGAAAAGAACTTAAACTTCATTGACGAAATTGAAATACTTACAAACGATAAGCTTACCAATCCTTTGAAAGCCATGATAGATGCTTGAACGAAAATGATGTTGGATGCAGAAGTATATACAGAATAAAATACAGTGACCGGACGAAATTAAAACTAGAACAAAGTTAAAAGAAAATTGCAAGACAAGACTTGATGCTTGAAGTTTGATCGTTGAAGTGTTGGGGGCCTCAAATGCTGCATCTCGTCTCCTCTTTATAGTTCCACGGCTGGAAAAAACTGCTCCCCCCATGATCAATGACGGTTGCTGCTTCATCTTTTAGTCGTGGTTGATCCATGATCTTCATTGCTCCATTCATCACCTGGTCGTGGCTGCTTCATAATATCTTTCTAATGGCTGAACGTGGCTTTGTGGCTTTAACTTCCCATTCATGACCTTCTATTATGGCTAAAACTCCTCCTTTGTAACTACCCACTACTTAATCTCTTCCATCAGTCTTGCCACGTGTCTAATCTACTCTCTCATTAGTTTAAACTTCTGCCACTTGTATAACTCTAATCTTCCTCTTTGATTTAGACATAAATTAGCCATGTGGATAACTCTAATCTTCCTCTTAATTAGCTAGTTTAACCAACTTCCCTATTTTTAAGCTAGCTGACAATTCCTAGATCATCTCCACGTGGCCTACTTTCATTGGCTGGTAAAATTTAGCATAAACACTTTCAATAGGATGAAGGTACAGAAAAAAGAGGATCAAAGATCATTTTGTTTGTCCACTTTCCTTTTAATTTGTTTGCCCATTTCCATAGTTTCCAACAACAAATTAACTGCAAAAAATTAATTCCAAAGCAATCCCTGATATTCCTCTTTAGCTCCAGTAACAAGTCCAATCTAAACCACTCTAGATGATTAGCATAGAAGAATTGTCTTTTTAGAGCTTTAGGTACCACATTTATCCAAATTCCTACAACCTGTAACATATATATAGCAATCTTTCTGAAAATGATACGAACCCAAACCAATACGCAAAAGCTTTAAGACTGATGGAACATGTTAAGTACGTCTAGGTTTTTATACATTTAGGATCGAAACATATCACCACAGTTTCGAAGCTGACGTCCACGGCGGCCCACTGTATTGACACTGATCCGATGGTAGCCCTTTCCCTTTGGTGGCTTCATTCACATATCAATATTCAATGGCTTAGTACTATGCCCATACATAATATTAAGGCATTTTAATCTAGCCTCTAGGTCGCCCCTTTCGGGACTCGAGTCTGAGAGGTAGGGCTATCTCTGATACCGATGATACGAACCCAAACCAATACACCAAAAGCCTTAAAGATTTTTTTATTTTTTTATTTTTTTATTTTATAGGCTCAAGAGCCTTAAGATTGATGGAATGTGTTTAGTTTATAGGTGGTTATACATTTAGGATCATAACAGTGTAAAGAGCCTTCTCTCTCTCTCTCTCTCTCTATATATATATATATATATATATATATATGAAGATTACATATGGAGCAGCTTGGATGTAGAGTCATTCTTGTTTTTCCTCTGTTCTTAATCAACATTATTTTGTCTTGTATGGCAATCCAACAAAATAATTTTACTTTTGGGATCCATCTCATTCATTTTCCACAAAACCCTCCATTTAAAAACATCTCTAATTCCATTTCCTTCTTTTCTAAAATTCCATGAGTTATATTTATTGTTAATTGGCTAGATGAAGAGTGCCCCCCAAACACATTAATCTTCCACATCAGGATTCACTCACTGGAAAACTAACAATTTCCTTCACAACTTCTTCCCCCAGACAGCTTTGTAGTTCACCAAACATCCCAATTGCCATTAGTGATAGAGTCTGATGCCTTTAAATTCGATAGTTGGTGAATGTTTGCAGCTTGATTCTCCTCACATAAATGTTTATCTATTACCAAACATCAATTTTTTTCCCATTCCCTACCCTCTATTTCACCCCTTTGTTTCCGGACGTATCGCATGGATTAAAATAATTAATATATATATATATATATATATATATATATATATATATATATATATATAGTTATTATTAATGAAACTAATGAAAAATAATTACCAAAGGCAATGTAGACCGAGGAACAAAATTACAGAGCTGATTTAATTAGACTCCTAAATTATTTTCGTCTTGAAAAAAAACACATACCCAAGATCATAGCAAGAGTTGCTTTCACAGAGCCAGGTAAAACAGGACAGAGAAAGGGACCAGTGACAAAAGAAGGAATCAATGTCACAAGATCCAATCCATGTTCTTCAGCAAATTTTAGAACTGCCCTCTCAGTTAAGGTCTTGGAAATCATATAGGAAGATGCATAAGACTTTAGATCCTTAATAAAATCAATATCACTCCATGCACTCTCGTCCATTATGTCTACACCCATGTTGTTAAACACAACAGCAGATGCACTAGAAGTGTACACAACTCGCTTCACTGTCTTTGAATTCAAGCAAGCCTTTAAGATGCCTAATGTTCCATTGATTGCTCTTTTGGTCACGGTTTCTTCGGGTTCTCTGTCCTCAAAATCAACTGGATGAGCAACATGAAAAACTCCAATGCACCCTTTAATGGCATCGTTGAAACTGTCTGGTTTGTCAAGATCTGCATTGAAGATTTGGAGCTTTTCTGATGCTCCTTGTAGACTTGTAAGGTAGCTAATGTCTTTCTTGGAATCTGCAGGGTCATATGAAGTTTCGTGAGTTTCATTGTGGTAGACCAACAATATAAAAATATATAACTCTCATATAACCACGAACTAATGAAAGTATTTTTCATTTTTGTTTTTTGGTGTTGAATGAGAGGAAAATAAACTTGTATATAATATGTTCAATTTGTACAATGAACTAGTAAGCCTTAAATAGGCACCAGTGAGGTCAACTATACAATATATATCTATATAAGGTAAAGTCTATACACAATATATATATATATATATATATATATATATATATATATATATATATATATATATATATATAAGGGAAGTTACTATATACGCATAAGGGAAGGTCAATTATATACACATTGACATCCCCCATCAAACTCAAGGTGGGTGAAGAGAAACCAACTCGAGTTTGGAAACTAATTCCGTAAAACGACCGAGAGGATGAGCCTTGGTGAAGAGATCAGCAGTTTGCTCAGTAGATGAGACAGAAAGAAGTCGAACAGTTCCTCGGCCAATGCAATGACTAACAAAGTAGCAATCAATCTCGATATACTTGGTGCGATCATGGAAGACATCATTGTGGACAATTTGAATAGCACTTTGAGTAGTGGCAGAAGAATGAGGGACACCCATTGCTTCTAGTAACCAGCAAAGTCAGAGAAGTTCTTGTGTAGTATCAGCAAGAGCACGATATTCGACTTCAGTACTAGACCTAGCAACGACGGTTTGCTTTTTACTAATCTAAGAAAAAAGAGATTCATCAAGAAAAAAGCAAAAGCCAGTAGTAGATCGATGATCAGTAGGGTCACCAGCCCGGTCAGCATCTGAGTAAGCTCGCAGCTCTAGAAAAAAAGTAGCAAAAAAGTGAAGACCATAAAATAGAGTGCCCTTTATATAACGAAGAATACGAAGGACAGCTGCAAAGTGTATGGAGCGAGGAGCTGACATGAACTGGCTGACAATATGAACAGCATAGGCAATATCTGGGCGAGTGACTATAAGATAGATGAGGCTACCAACCAGTTGACGATAGAGTGTGGCTCTTAGATATGTGCCCTAAAACCAATTGTTCTTTTGAGTTTAGGGTTTTATATTTCATTATATTATCTTGTATGAATCTTTATTCATTTATGATATGGCTATTTTTATCATGTAAACTTGTGTTTAATTACTATTCATGATAAAGTCCTTGGATAGTATGATAGAGAGTTATATCTCAAGTGTTGAGATAGAGAGACTTATAACTTTCAAGTACATCTATCCTAAACTAGTTCCTGATCATAGGTTTATATATTTGGACGATTATAAACCGTTAAGATTAGCTCAGGTTTTACTAGCTCCATAGGAGGATGGTGAGTCTCGAACCATCTGTGTAGAGACACTATAGTAAACCTGTGGGTGCTTGTTAGAGAACAGGTACACTGAACGTGACCAAAATGAGTACAGCTTATGGAATTCTATTTGTATGTCAAAGGCTGCTCATGTGTATAGTCACAATTGTAATCCCTAGACTTGAGACACCACTTGTTATCTTATATATGAATTGCTAGAGTTTGATAGTATCTCGTACACCCTTAATCATAAGGATGTAATCGATGCTCATTGGCTCTAGTGAGTTATGTATGAAGATAGGTGAGTGTGCAATAGAGGATCACCACCCTTAATAAGAAAGGGCGAATGTCTTAGTTAGTTCACAGTTACTATCTCAATGGAGTCTTTGGCCAAAGCAGAAGGTTACCAAGAAAAGTGTTTCAAGAGTATACCTAATTGAGATTATAATATGGTGAATTAGTAACACATGATTAAGTTAGGGTTTGACATGAATCCATACCCAACTAACTTAATCAAGACATTGTTTGGTGAGGGATTATTTATAGCACGAAGGGTTCATTTACACGTTCGTATATTCACCCACACCTAGGGTACGTTATGACATATTGCTAGATGTCACTCATGACTAGTGAAGGCCTAATGATAAGGGTTATCATTGAGGGCAAAATTGGAATTGTTCCAATCGAACCTAAAAATAGAAAGTTTCTATTTTGGGCGACATTGAGATGTCCCCTGCCACAACTAGGTTGGGATGAACCCAATGGGTCACACACATAAGAACATAAGTGAGGTTGTTAAACTTGTGAGAGGGATGCATTCTTATTAATATGTGTTTGGCTTTAATTAATTAAGGGTTAATTAATTAAGAGCCAAAAGGATATCTAATTCAAGAATGTAAATAACCAAAACAGGGTTAATGGTCATGCTAGCACTAGTAACCAAACACCCTAAGAAGAGGAGAGGCTTATTTAAAGAGAGAGAACCCGAATAGCCACAAGCTTGACTCATCCAAGTTCACTCTCTCTCTCTAGGTGCCGCCCCTCCCTCTCTCCCTCTCCATGCTTGCCTTTTTCAAGTGTTGAAAAATTCAAGAAGGTTTAATCGACTCTTGTGTTCGTGTGGACTTTCATTGGAGGCCACCATTCTTTTGGGGCTCGAGGTTTAAGCGAAGACGATCATCAAAGGAAGAGAACATCGCAAAGGAACACATCAATGTAAGCTTTACTTTAATGTATTTAATTTAAAGTTGATTCGTTTTATCGATTAAGAGGATTCATGGATGAATACAAGGGAAAATTTTTAAAAACCTACCTTCTGCTGCGTTCCTTGTTTGTATTCTTTCAGTGGCATTAATCAGTAAAGTACCATCAAAAGGAATAAGTCGGGCATTGGTCTTAAGTGGAGTAAAGACTGTCTTAGCATCTGTAAGTCCAGCACGAGTAAGAAGATCTGAAACATACTTAGCTTGTGATAGATAGTAGCCATGAGAGTCTAAGAATATCTTAAGACCGAGAAAATAATTTGGAGAACCTAGATCTTTCATTTCGAAATGTTGATTAAGAAATGATTTAATAGCATAAATGCTATTAAGATGATCACCAGTAATAATCATGTCATTAACATAGAGCCGAAGAAGAGTAATGCCTTTGGCTGTCTTGCGAATGAAGAAAGCAGAATCATACGGACAAAAGATAAAGCCAAAATCCCCAATAACAGAACTGAACTTGGCATACCATGCCCGAGTAGCCTGTTTCAGTCCATATAAGTCTCGACGAAGTCTACAGACCTTATTTGGAGGATAATCATACACATGTGGAGGTTGTATGTAAACTTCTTCAGAAAAATCACCATTAAGAAAGGCATTTTTGACATCAATCTAGTATAGTTTCCATTTTTGAACAGCAGCAATAGCAAGTAAACTACGGACTGAAATAATGAGAGCAACGGGGGCAAAAGTCTCTTCATAATCAATGCCATGTTCCTACGTAAATCCCTTAGCCACCAAACGAATTTTGTAACGTTCAATTGAACCATCAGAACTAGGGGTGTACATCGGCCGGTTTGGTCGATCTATACCCTCATTATATGAACCAAACCAATCACCTCAGTTTGAGGAAAATGAAAACTATTAAGGACAATGGCACTCATTATAACCAACCAAAATAGGGGATGTTTTTCGGCTTGGTTTGGTCGGTCTATCATCGATTTGATAAATGCTAATTTGGAAAAAAAAAATTTGTGTCACTGTCAAATCCTATGTTTTCTCTCTTTTCAACTACTAGGAATGCAGAACCTGTTATGCATGAAGTAATTGAAAATTGTGTCACCAAAAATCAACTACTAGCAATTGGAACCTGTTTTGCATGAAGTAATTTGAAAATTGTGTCACCCAAAATCAACTACTAGCAATTTTCAAATAAAAACCTGTTGTGCAAGAAGTAATCAACACTACCAAGTATCAATTTCCAAAATAAGTTCCAATTGGGCTAATTCATGCAACTACAATCAAACAAGCATGCATTATGCAAATAGTAGGGGTGTACATCGGCCGGTTTGGTCGGTCTATACCCTCATTATATGAACCAAACCAATCACCTCGGTTTGAGGAAAATGAAAATTATTAGGGACCATAACACTCATTAAAACCAACCAAATAGGGCAGTCTAGTTTGGTTTTGGTCAGTTCAATCGGTCCCGTTCAGTTCTTGAACACCCCCAATCAGAACGGGTCTTGATTTTGTAAATCCATTTACAACCCACAACTGATTTTCCAAGAGGAAAGTCAACCAAATCCCAAGTATGAGTGGTATGAAAAGCCTGCAATTCTTCAGTCATTGCTTGTTGCCATATAGGATTAGAACATGCCTCAAGATAAGTCTGCAGTTCATGATGAGAGAGGATAGTGGAAAAACAATGAAAATCACGAAAAATGATAAATGGTTCCCTTACCCTAGTAGACCGACGAAGGGTTGGATCAGTGACAAGATAAGAAGTAGAGCCATGGTTAATGGTGGAGTCTGATACAAGAGCAGGATTAGAAGCAAGATCAGACGAAGTAACATCATCAGTGGTGGAGAATGATATTGTGACAGGATCCGCAGACAAAACAGGCACCTCAGGAGAAGCCGTAGAAAGTTCGAAGCCTGCATCATCATCATCATCAGGAAATAATGGAATTGAGGAATTAGTAAAGAAAGATAGTGTGTGAGAGATGGGTAAGTGAAATTTGGAGAGTGATGAAAACATTTTGTGCTCCCATAAAACAACATGACGAGAGACATATAAACGTTTGGAGATGGGATCCCAACACCTATAACCTTTACGTTCTATATACCATATCCCAAGAAGCAACAGAGATAAGCACGAGGTTCCAACTTAATACGCTCATGAGATTGTAGGAGAACAAAACAAGTACACCCAAAAACTTTGAGATGATGATAAGAAGGAGGATGGTCATAGAGGCGCTCATAAGGAAAAATATTACCAATGACAAAAGAAAAGACACAATTGACTGTATACGCAGCAGTGAGAATAGCTTCCCCCCAGAAATACTCAAGATAAGAGGAAGAAATAAGAAGTGCTCGAACAGTATCCAAAAGATGTCGATGTTTACGTTCAGCACGCCCATTTTGTTGAGATGTATCAGGGCAAGAACGATGAAGAATAATACCATTAGTGCAAAGGAAAGTGATAAAATCTTAGTCTCGATACTCCATGGCATTATCTGCACGGAAGACTTTGATAGGACGAGAGAATTGAGTATTGACCATTTGTGCAAAATCATAATAAATCTGTTTAAGTTCAGAGCAATTATTCATGAGAAATAGCAAAGTGTAACGAGAATAATCATCGATAAATATCACAAAGTATTTTGATCCCCCATGGTCGGAATAGGAGAAGGACCCCAGATATCAGAGTGAACTAAATCAAAAGGTGCAAAAGAAATAGAAGCATTATGAAGAAATGGTAAAGCAGGTTGTTTTGCAAGTTGACAAGATAAATAATCTAGATGGTCATTACTAACAGAACCCAAAGAGCCACTAGAAATTAAAGACCGTAAACGACTAACCGATATATACCCAAGACGAGAGTGCCATAAGTGAAGTGAGGAAAAGAGCTGGAGCAGCAGTCTGATGAGTGGATAAGGATGAAGAAGAGGTGTGAAGACTGATGAGTTCAAATAGGCGACCAACTTTACGACCAGTCCCATGGGTCTTTCGAGTCTGAGGATCCTGCATAATACAACTAGAATGAGAGAAAGTAACAGTAAAACCCATGTCACAAAGTTAACCTACAGAAATAAGATTGAGAGTGAGTTTGGGTATGGGATATGTATCAGAAAGAGATATATGTGAGTGAGAAACTTGTCCTATATGGCTTACTTGCATGTGAAAACCATCGATAATATGAATGGCTGGAATATGAGAAGTAGAATATGGTAGAGAAAATAGTAGGATCAGAGGTCATATGATTGCTGCATGCAGAATCAAAGAACCAAAAAGAGTTACCTGGTGTAGTAGCAGAGAGAGCAAGGGAGAAAGAAGTACCAGAATATGAGATAACCTTCTTGAGAAAAGATTCAAGATCAGCAATAGTAATAGGTGAATAAGGATCTCGAACAGGTAAATTCTCTGTGGTAGAGGCAGTGGCAGAATAAGAGGCATGTACTAGATACCTGAAGGTGGTCATGATGCGCAAAAATCTACTGTAGAGGCAGAAGCTCAAAAAACCAAAAATGGAATCAGGAGGCCGAAAAACTGTAGGGAGTACCGTTCTGAAAAATGGTTGATCCGACCCTAAAAGCATCTGAACTGGCTGAAAAGTGTAGTGTAAAAGCAGAATCTCGTAAAACGGAGCCCAAAAACGGATTTAGGACATTGAAATTAGAGGGAAAGGGGTTTGTTGAGCTGACACGTGGCGGGGGGTGCTGACATGTGGCGGGCAGAGATGCCGACATGTGGCAGTAGTAGGGAGTGACACATGGCAGTAGCAGGAAATGACATGTGGTAGGGATGACGTGGCAATGGATGGGGATGTGGTAGATGATGTGGCAGTGACGTGGCAAACACGTGGCAGGGATGGGTGATGTGGCAGTGACATTGCAAATGATGTGGCGGTATTGGCTGATGTGGTCGGGTGACGAGGCAAACTAGGGCTGATGTGGCTAGGCTGATGTGGCTTGGGCAAACGTCAGCAACACGAGAATTAATTGCCGACGCGTAGACCAACGGGAAGCGCGTAGATATGATGTGCGGAGGTTTGGGTGGCGCGTGAGAGCGCGTGCAGTGGTCTTTGGGGCTGATTTTTGCGATGTTTTGAAGATCGGAAAAAAAAAAAAGTTTTTAGAGTGGTTGGTTGACGGTATTGGGTTACTGGAAAGTCAAGTTTTGAGGTTGGACATGTTTGATGAGGCTAGGCTGATGGATTTTGAGGCCGTGAACTGCGGTGGACGGCAGTGGGGCAGTAGTGGACGATGGAGGTGGGCTGGGGTTGCTAGTAACCCAGCTCTGATACCATGTTGAATGAGAGGAAAATAAACTTGTATATAATATGTTCAATTTGTACAATGAACTAGTAAGCCTTATATAGACCCCAGTGAGAAGGTCAACTATAAAATATATATCTATATAAGGGAAAGTCTATATGACATTTCTTAAAATCTAACCATTGGATCACTATGATTTTTGGTATACATGATATGCATAAGAAATGTATTGAATATAACAGTCGGTTCGTCAAAATATCAATCATAAATAGTGTTTTGAAAACGAGGTGTAAACATAGGTGTCAAAATAGGATGTAAGGGGAACTTGACCCATATATATATATACACATTAACATTTGGTATTGCGGTAACGGTATCCTGAGCCAGCTTGTGAACACTAGACTAAGGGCCCGTTTGGATATGCTTATGCTTGTGCTGTTGAAGCAGAATCAAAAGCAGAAGCAGAAGTCAAGTGCTGCAGAAGCAGAAGTCAATTATGTTTGGATACTGCATTTTAAAGTGCTGTGTTGCAAAAGCAGAAGTCAATTGTCTGTTTGGATACCATCTGTTGAAGCTACTTATAATACTGAAATGACCCAATTACCATTGCAAAAATGTTTTATTATTATTATTATTATTTGCTTGTTTGCAATCAAAATTCTATTGGACAAAATTATAATAAAATTATAATTAAGTTATAAAATTTAAATATGTTTCATACAAATATTAAACTAAAGATAAGTGCAACAAAATTCTGTTTTATATAATAAATTAATACAAAGTAAAGTCTATCTATAAGGACAAGGTTGGCATTTGCAAATTTCATTAACCAAAAGCAACTTGTGCTTTTATGAGAAGCAAGTCCTTAGGTGCTTCATGCATTAAGCACAAAAAAATACATTTTCTACTTTTTTCTACTTCTCTCTTTTTATCCAAACACACCCGACTTGTGCTTTTGGGCACCAAAAGCAACTTATGTTGCTTCTACTTCTCTATCCAAACAAGCACTAAGGGCCCGTTTGCATTAACTTATGCTAAAATCACTTTTGGATCACATATCTCTTTTAAATTATGTTCAAACCATGTCTTCACATATCAACATTTTCATACTAAAAGTGATTGTGGTAAAAGTTGGGATCTCCTAACTTTTTGCCACAATCACTATTAGTATGAAAATTTTTTCATGCATCCTATCATTCTTCAAGTTGTTTAAAAGTGATTATCATTCCTACTCTTAGATCAAGAGAAATTTTAAGCTCCAAAAGTGATTATAAAAAAAGTTAATGCAAACGGGCCCTAAGTCCCCTCACCGGTTCAATCAAAGACAGGCCATTAATTCACGTTGGGATTAGAGGATTCACGAAAAATAAATTTCTCGCAACCTAACCCCAAGAGATTGCCAAGATTCGATAGCAGGACATTCGGGTTGGTAAGAACCACCTGGACTACATACCTTAGAATTAACTAGCAACTAAAGTTAAAGTTAATTTTTAATTTGGACAAAACTAGAAGACTTGAAAAGTTGATTTTCCTTTGAATAAGTGCGTATGCAAATGATGATGAAAACTTCTTCTATAGCTAGTGTCTGAAATTGCATTACATCACTTAAAATGAGAAACTTGAATTTTAAGTGTATGGAATGCTTCTCCAAGGCTAGCTACTTTTTGGCTTAAAGGACTGAACTTAACGGCAATACTTATAGCTACCTAGGGGTTTAAGAACATCATTAAATAGAACAACACAACTATAACAAGAAGTGGGATTGTGTGATATATACTCTTTGGTTGGTTTAATTTGTTAGTATTTTATTTTAATTTTATCAATTAATTAAAGAAATAAATTATGTGTGTATGAGAGAGAGAGAGAGGAACTACTGCAAAAATTTGATACACGCACCTGATACATAGAAAATTTAATGTAGGATCAAAATAATAGAATATAAATTAAAGGGTATATAGGAAAGCTAATATAGAGACAAATTTATAATTGATATAAATTATGTATGCAAAATAATATTTTTAAACAAATATTATATATATCCCAACAAACCTTAAGTTGAAGCTAGAATTGGACCTGATCGAGGGGCAAAAATTAAAATATAACATGGTCGTACTCTGCATTTCTTAATAACTAATGTGTAAAAGCCACAATTTTTTAATGATATGTCATGTATGGATCTTGACTTTGATCATATGCATATTGCATGAGATCATGAGTTGCACAAGCATCTTTTTTTGGGTTTGAGAAGGAAGTAGCTGACCTGGGTAAGATCTAACTGTAGCTCGAACAGAGTAGCCATGTTGAAGGAGCCTCATGATCAGCCATGATGCTATGTATCCTGTTCCACCCGTTACACAAACTACACCCTTATGCCCTTCCATCTCTCTTTCTCTCTCTCTCTCTCTCTCTCTCTCTCTCTCTCTCTCTCTCTACTTTTATCCCTTTCCTGGGCTAAATTTCTTCTTATTCTCTCTCTCTTGAAATGAGATACATTGGTGCACTATCCCCTTCCATCTCTATTTCTCTCCTCTTGAAAAAGACATGCATTTGGTCCACTATCCCTTTCACATTTTTCTGTCTCTCATAATGTTGTCACCTACTTTCCAAAGCTGAGGAACACAATTCTCCCTTAAAAATACAATTTGGTACAAGTTTGGTAATGATTAGGCTTTAGATATAAAATCAAATATAATTCAAATTTGCGAAAAAAGAAAAATTATTCAGCATATGTCAAATCTATTTTCAAAATCCAACATGAGGGTTGTGTTTTGAAAAATCTACCTTTGGATTAAATACCCTCCTTAGAGTTTTGGCAATAGCATTCCTTGTTATCAATACTGTCAAATTTGACACCCCAAATCATGTTGGATTTTGAAAAATCTTCCTTTGGATTAAATACCTTCCTTAGAGTTTTGGCAATAGCATTCCTTGTTATTTGACACCCCAAATAATACTTGTCATTTATGTCATATCATACTTTCTCTTTAAAAAAATTTAAAAAATGTTAAAATATGGTATTAATATATTGGAGCACATAGGTGCCATATCAATTATCATGCTTTCATGAGGTACTTGATGTTTTGCTTTACCTACCAGTTAGGGTGCAACAATTTTTGGAGCGTTTTCAGCCATAAGCTAGAGATACAAATGGATCTGCTATTGTTAGCTTTATTGAGGTTAGATGGCAATCTTTTGTCATATCCATTGCCCAGTATATCTTTTAAGGCAATTTCCATGAATAATCCTAAGTTTCCAAAATATTACTCCTACGAACCCGATCCAAAACTAATTACAGAAATATTTTTTTAGGACATAAACACCCTCCACTCATATGGGTATTTACAATTTGACCATTGAAATGGTCAAAATTTTTGTATGGATGAATTAAAAAAAAAAAATTGAAGAGTCACCAATAATCAACACAATCCTCAATTTTGTGTATAATCTCCGATCCCCAATAATACAAAGGATCACCAGAATTACAAATAATCACCAATCCCCAATATTACTAAGAATATCCAATAGAGTAGACAATATTTGATTGATTTGATATTCTTGGAAAGCGCAAATTGAATGAATGACATGCATGATGTTGACGTGACATAAAGTGGACTGAGGATTCTTAACAATATTGGTGATTATTAGATAAATTGGGGATTGTGCATTCTATTTATTTTTGGGGATTATACATAAAATTGGGGATTCTGTACAAAAAATTCGGGGACATTGAATGACCCGCATTAAATGCTGACGTGACATAAAGTGGGTTGGAGATTCTTAACAATATTGGTGATTATTAGATAAATTGGGGTTTGAGGATTCTGTTTATTTTTTGGGATTATACATAAAATTGGAGATCCTGTACAAAAAATTCGGGGGACATTGAATGACTAGCATTAAATGTTGACGTGACATAAAGTGGATTGAGGATTCTTAACAATATTGGTGATTATTGGATAAATTGAGAATTGGAGATTCTGTTTATTTTTTGGGATTATACATAAAATTGGGGATTCTGTACAAATTGGTCAAACTTCAATTTTAAGGGTAATTTCATCCAAAAAAACAGTAATAGGTGTATATCCGTAATTAGTTTTGAATCAGGTTCGTAGGCATAATATTTTGGAAACTTAGAATTATTCATGGAAATTGCCCTATCTTTTATTATGGATTTATCTAGATGGAGCTATATCATCATGCTACTATGAAAGAGTTTACTGGGAATCAGGCGCAGAACTATAGGTGTATGGAAGGGGGTCCATGGTCACTCTGACTTTTCACTTTTCTTTACTATATATATACTATACTGGAATGCTAAGGTCAGGTGCACCTTATGCAAGTTGCATCAGATGACCTCCTTTAGAGCTAGTTGTGGATCATACTTTGAAAAACTTGACTGTTGGATTAGATACCCCTCTTATGTATGCCATGCCTACAAAAAATCACACTGATCCGACGGTCAATTTTTTAAAAATGTCACTTTGAAAAACTATGATTTTTTTATTCTTCAAATTGTCACCATTTTTCACCGTATGTTTTTTCAAAAACCAACCGTCGAATCACTGTGATTTTTGGCAGGCATGACATACATAAGAGTAATTTCTAATCCAACGGCCAGTTTAGCAAAAAATGATCTGCAATTAGCACTACTGGTGCACCTGACCTTAGCACTCCTGATATACAATATGTATATGTTTTATATACATAAAATAGCAAGAAACCAAATGGTCCCCTCAAATTATGGATAATCTAGTTAGTCATGCTCTGATGCCCAATTTTTACTACTATAAGACTAATAAAAAATAAATTAGAGCCCAAATTAGTCGTCCAAAATAGCCCATCCCCAACCCAAATAAGTAGCCCAATCCCAAATCCAATTAAATAAGTAGCTTAACTATTGAACTTAAATGTTTGGGATTGGAGAAAAGCTGACTTCAAAAATAAAAGGCATGCGTAATGTGGTTTAATGGCTTTATTGTTCATATTTGTTATTGAGTTTTTATTTATCTAATTGGTTGATTAAGTTAGCTTGTGATATATTTGTAGTAGTGATAGGAGGTTTGGGATGAGCCTAATGAAAATCTTATTTGTGATTGGTTATTGTATCATGATTGTAGGAGGTTGGGGGTGAGCCAATTGAAACCTATGGTTTGATTTGACATTTGATCTTTCTTCAATATGATTTTACTATCATTCCATGGGTTTGCATTTATACACAATTTTCTTTTGAATTTCTTGTTTCATAAGTATCGATGTATTACAAACTTATGGTTTGTAATTTGTTATGTGTATTCTTTGTGTTTTTTGAAGGTCTACTATTTGATAATTTTCTTGCAAAAACATATAAAAAGAAAAATAAAATAAAATTGGCCCCCAAACCAAAATCTTGATTCCGCCCCTGCAAGGAATGATTGTAGTTAACAACTTTGAAAATGTATTTTGTGCGATTTTGCTTAGCAATTCGCATGCATCGTGGATGTGAGTTTGAATATGTCTTGTTTGATTGCTTTCCAGGTTCAGACTAGAAGTTCAGCATCAGGACTAAGTCCATAATCCCCTGTCAGTTATTTAAGTTTTACAGGCCAGAGTTCATAAAAATAAAAAATTAAAAAATTAAAAAAATATTTGTGCAAGTTACAACGAGGTGTCCGAGCTATAAGACCCGACTAATATTGTTGTCTCCCAAGATTTACAATTTAAGAAAATTTATCGAATCCATTATGCTAGAGAAAATTTTAAATGGATTAAAGGGTGTTGGAAGCTTTAAAGCAACTCGATCATAAGGATTTAAGTTTTTTCTCTTTTTTCTTTTTTCTTCACCCATATGCTTTTTTAGACTATCTTTTTGCAATATTTTTACAGATCCTTCTTAAGAGTGTGCTCTTAGTTTTTAGTTCATTTTTTCAAAGAAAATTTGGAATTTTTTTTAACAAAATCTTAGGCCTCGTTTGGCATTGAACTCTGAAAACAGTTTTCTGTTTTCAGAGTTCAAAAAAATTGTTTTCAGAGTTGGTGGCCAAACAAGGCGATCCTTTCTTCAAAATCTTGGCATTCAATCTTAGGACTCGTTTGCATTAACTTTTCTTAAAATCACTTTTGAAACTTAAAACTTACTTGATTTAAGAGGTGGAGTGATAATCACTTTCAGACAATATAAAGGGTGATAGGATAAATGGCAAAAAATTTATACTAAAAGTGATTGTGGCAAAAGCTATGAAGTCTTTTAGCTATGAAGTCTTTTAACACAATCACTTTTAATATGAAAATTTTAATATGTATAGACATGGTTTGAACATAGTATTATAAAGGAGCAGTGCTAGGAGTCCCATCCATTATTCCCGTTTGGTTTCCCATCTCACAATGAAAACTCTCCACAATCCAACACAGTGAAAATACTCCAACAGTCAACAGAGTGAAAATAGCCCAATAGTCCAACACAGTTAAAATACTCCAACAATCCTACACAGTAAAAGTACTTCAATAGTTAAAACACCCTAAAAAAGACAGTAAAAACACTCAAAATCTCAAATATGATGTGAAAACTAAAAAATTATTAAAAATTATTAAAAAAAAAAAAAACAATGAAAACACTAAAAAAACAGTGAAAACACTCAAAATGCTTTGAAAACTCAATAAAAAAACAAAGGACAGAGAAAACACTAAAACAGAGACAACGAAAACACTCAAAATGCTTTTAAAACTTATAAATAAATTAAAAAAAAAAAAAAGTGAAAACACTAAAAAAACTCAGTGAAAATCCAGTGAAAGAGAAAAAAAGAGAGAAAGAAGGGGAGGAAGAAGAAGAAGAGAGAAAAAGAAGAGGGAGAGAGAAGTACCATCGCTGCTGCTGCTGCTCGCAGACTCGTGCACCATCGCTGCTGCTGCTGCAGCACCATCGACACTTCTACTGTACGTTGCTGCTGCACCATCGACGTTGCTGCTACTACACCATCGACGTTGCTGCTACTGCACCATCGCTGTTGCTGCTACACCATTGTTGAGTTTTTTATTACACTGTAAAAAGAAGAAGAAGAAGAGGGAGAGAAAAGTACCATAGATGCTGCAGATGGAAATATGGTCAGATGGTCAGATAGTTATACTGGTTTTATAACTGGTCCTGCTTGCTTTACCCACACACCACCCCCTAAGCCAGAGAGAAATGTAGAGAAAGAGAGAGAGAAAGAGAGGAAATATGGTCATCAGCTTGTCCTACTTATTTTATTTCCGTTGCAGTGCGTGATCCTCATCATACGGGTAGATAAAACGGGATAGGGGGATGGGAGTATTAGCATTTTCCTTTATAAATATATCAAAATAAATAATTCTTTAAAAATGATTTTAGTAAAAGTTAATGCAAACGAGCCCTTACAGAATTTAGCTTCAAAGCCAGGTAGAAAAGCAGTGAATGATGATAGCTAGACATATATAAATTAATACTATTGTTACATATTATACATTGTATAATACAATTTGTTGCTCGTTTATTGCAATGCAATATTGATTTTGTCCATGGCATCAAAGTGCTTAGCCACACTACACCATGTGAAAAATACTTCAGCTAATTTGTGTGGGGTGATGATGGTACCATTTTTGGTTAGTTACAGCAGTTCTATATACAGAATCTATATGGTTTATGAAGTGTAACAATCTACTGAGCCTATGATGCTCCAACCAATTTATGAAGTGGGCCCACACAATCAACTGACCCTATTAAATGAGAGAAAAGTATATTGAATGAATTAACCTAATCAATGTACAAAGCAAGCCTTATATAGGCAATAGATGCTACATAGTATATAGTACATATATGGTAACTAGCTATACATTATATAGTATGTATATGGTAACTATATACGGTAAATGGTAAATATACATTAACATCCCCCCTCAAACTCAAGGTGGTGGAAGAGAAACCAGCTTGAGTTTGTCAATCAGATCCTGAAAGCATCCCAAAGGATGAGCCTTAGTGAAAATGTCTGCAACTTGGTCAGTGGACAAAACAGGAAGAAGATGCACAGTTCCTTGGCCAATATGATGACGAACAAAGTGACAATCAATTTCAATATGCTTAGTACGATCATGAAAGACATCATTGTGCACAATCTGAATAGCACTTTCATTGTCACAATACAAAGTAGTGGCAGATGAATGGGAGACACCCATGGCTTCAAGTAACCAACGAAGCCAAATAAGCTCTTGAGTAGTATCAGCAAGAGCATGATATTCAGCTTCAGTGCTAGACCGAGTAATAACTGTTTGCTTCTTGCTGCGCCAAGAGATAAGAGAATCCCATAGAAAGAAACAGAAGCCAATGGTAGAACGACGATCAGTAAGATCCCCAGCCCAATCAACATCCGAGTAAGCACGTAATTCCAAAGATGAGGTAGCAGGGAAATGAAGACCATAAAACAATGTACCCTTTACATAGCGAAGGATACGAAGAACAGCAGCAAAATGAGTGTAGCGGGGAGCAGACATAAACTGACTAACAAGATGAATAGCATATGAAAAATTCGGGCGTGTGATAGTAAGATAAATAAGGCTGCCAACAAGTTGGCGATAGAGTGTGGCATCAGGCAGCAGATTTTCATCAAAAGGAGTAAGTCGAGCATTTATCTCAAGAGGAGTAGCGACGGTCTTGGCATCAGTGAGGCCAGCACGAGTGATAAGATCGGATGCATACTTGGCTTGAGAAAGATAGTAGCCATGTGAACCGGAAGAGATCTCAAGACCAAGAAAATAACTGAGACTGCCAAGATCTTTCATCTCAAAGTGCTGATGGAGAAAGGATTTGAGATCTGAAATGCCACTAAGGTCATCGCCAGTAATAATCATGTCATCAACATAGAGGAGGAGAAGGGTAAAACTGCGATCCATCTTGCGAAGAAATAAAGCTGAATCATATGGATAGGAGGTGAAGCCAAAATCTCTAATAACAGCACTAAACTTGGCAAACCATGCTCGAGGAGCCTGTTTCAACCCATAGATAGTACGGCGAAATTTACAGACCTTATATGGAGGATGATCATATCCAGGTGGAGGGCGCATGTAAACTTCTTCAGTAAGATCACCATGAAGGAAAGCATTCTTAACATCCATTTGGAACAGTTGTCAATATTGAGTAGCAGCAATAGCAATCAAGTTGCGGACTGAAGTAATGCTAGCCACAGGGGCAAAGGTCTCCTCATAGTCAATGCCATGCTCTTGAGTAAACCTTTAGCCACTAGACGAGCTTTGTAGCGCTCTATGGAACCATCGGAACGCGTCTTGATTTTGTACACTCATTTACAACCCACCACAGATTTGCCCAATGGGAGATCAACCAGATCCCAAGTATGAGTGTTGTGAAAAGCCTGCAATTCGTCAGATATTGCTTCTTGCCACAGGGGATTAGAACGAGCTCCATGATATGTTTGAGGTTCATGATGAGAGAGGATAGTAGAAAAACAATAAAAATCACAAAGATGAGTGGATGGTTCCCTTACCCGGGTAAAGCGATGAAGTGGAGTATCACTGTCAAAATCAAGGGGAGTTGCTGAGTCGGGAACAGGATCCACAGGTAATGTAGGCGCCTCAGGAGAAGTCGTAAGTTGATCAGACCCTCTTGGAGAATCATCAGGAAATAAAGAAATAGATGAATTAGTGAAGAATGGTTCTGGATAAGCTGAAAAAGGTAGGTGAAATTGGGAAAGGGATGAGAACATTTTATGTTCCCAGAAAACTACATGACGAGAAATACGAAGACGTTTGGATAAAGGATCCCAACAACGATAGCCTTTATGTTTAATCCCATAACCCAGAAAACAGCAAAGATGAGCTCGTGGTTCTAACTTGGTTTTTTTCATGAGGCTGAAGAAGAACAAAACAAGCACAACCAAAAACTCGAAAAGTCTGATAGTTAGGAAGACGACCATAATGACGCTCATAGCGAGATTGGTTCCCAGTGGTGGGTGAAGGAATATGATTGATGGAGTGAGCGGCAGTAAGAGCATGTTCTCCCCAAAGATGCTCTGAACATGATGAAAAGATAAGAAGAGCTCGAGTAGTATCCAAAAGGTGACGATATTTGCGTTAAACACGCCCATTTTGTTGGGAAGTGCCGGGACAAGATCGGTGAGGAAGAGTGCCATTGGTGTGAAAGAATGAAAGAAACTCCAAGTCTCGATATTCCATGGCATTATCGGCACAAAAAACTTTGATATCACAAGAGAATTAATTTTTGACCATTCGTGCAAAATCATAATACACCTGCTTGAGTTCAGAACAAGTATGCAGTACAATGAAATAATCATCAATAAAAATCACAAAATATCATGATCCACCCATTGTGGAAGTGGGAGAAGGACCCCAAATATTAGAGTGAACTAGATCAAAAGGTGCAGAAGAAATAAAGTCACTGTTATTAAAAGGCAAAGCAGGTTGTTTAGCAAGTTGACAAGATAAGCAATCTAAATATTCATTACTAACTAAGCCCAAACAACCAGTAGAAATTAAAGACTTCAAACGACTAATAGAAATATGTCCAAGACGAGAATGCCATAAATGTAATGAAGAAGTAGAGTGAGCAGGAGCAGCAATCTGCGGTGATGATAAAGTGGTGTGGAGATTGATGAGCTCAAACAGACGACCAACTTTACGGCCTATCCCAAGAGTCTGTCCATTCCGCGGATACTGTACAACACAACCAGAACGAGAAAAAGTAACAGTGAGACCCAAATCACAGAGTTGACCCACAGAAAGAAGGTTCAATGTTAGTTTAGGAATGAGATATGTATCAGACAATGATAGTTGGGAATGAGAAACATGTCTTATATGACTTACATGTATATGAGACCCATCGGCAGTGTAAATGACAAGGATATGAGAAGTAGATTGTTTAGTGGAGAAAATAGTAGGATCAGAGGTCTGTGAACCAGCCTTTTTGACGGGCTTGTGAGGTGTCCACATCATCACCGGGCAACGATTAGGGATTTTTAGAAAACAACAAAACAAAGGAGTCGCCACCTTATTTTTAAGGAATAAAGAAACCATAAAAATATTTTATTTTCAATAAAACAAAACAAACTCCATTTTCAATGAAAAGACAGTCTACAAACCAGAGATGGGTCCGGGGGCTAGGTTACGACGTGGGAAGGTTCCAAGCTTTCACTTGTAGGCACCCACCTCGCCCTAATTAAAAGACTTCTAATTTATTTGGGCTATTTAAAATTCTTATTACAAACAATCCTAAATAATCTAAATCAACCAATAAAGTAGTGATATAAATGCATTATCTATATTAGTTATATTAATAATAATAAAAAAATATACAAACAATCCCTAAGAATCTAGAATTCCCTACGGGCATCCTAGGGCGGACTTGAGCCCTATTAGCGCCTACGTAACCTACTAGTTGTGGACACCCCATTTTTACCAATTATTTCTACCATATGTCCATGCAAATGATTAACTAGAATAGCTGATCATTTGGTGAGGAATTGGCCTTGTAAAGACCAAATTGCCCAAATTGCCCTTTTATGAGGAAAAGGATAATTCATTATTTCATGTGTACATTTGGATTGGAATCAACCCATTTGTATTGCATTTGACTTTTGAGGTGTTTTAGAACATCCCTGTAAATTTTCATAGCGTTCTGATGAGAGCTCGATAGGTAATTAGGGTTTTTGCGACTTGAAAGGCATTTTCGTCCTTTTTCTCGTATAATTTTCGAATGACCTCCGAATTCAAAACGGATTGTTTCATGAGGTTTATATGGATGTGGGGAGTGTATTTGGAGTGCCAATTGAACCTTTGAATGGTTGGGATAGATTCTCCCAAAATCGATCCCACGGGTAAGGATGAGCTGAATTAGGGTTTCGATCAAATCGACCGTGAATTGGTCATTTTCACCAAAATGAAAGATTTTCAAAACATGCTGTCAAGTACCAATTTCATGTTAAAACCATGTTTTTAGAAGTGGTGCAAGCCTAATTGATCAATTTTACAAAACAAAGAATGGTTGTATGACCAATTTTGGCACAACCGGGTCAATGGCTAGCTTTTTGCTAAAACCCTTGACCATGGTCAAGTATTTTTAACCTAAAAACATTCTAAAAATGTGGAGGATCAAAACACGGTCGTTTTGAGCTCTGAACCATCGAATTTGGATCAGATTTGACCAAAATATGGCCAAAATATGCAAACCCTAGAATTTGGGGAACAAAAATGGGAGGTCAGCATGGTGACCGTCCTAGCTAGGACGGCCAACCGTCCAGCTAGGACGGCCAACCGTCCAGCCCTAGGATGGCCACCAGCATGCTCGAGCCCATTTTTCAATTTTAGAAAATTTCACTTATTTTGGCCGATTTCATTTGATTTTTTTGGCATGAATTCGAAGGGTTTCAGCTTTCAAACCCTAGGGAGACTCATTCTAAGCCCTAGGATTGTTTTTTAGATGGATTAATCCTAACCATTCAAGGTCTTGAACCCTAGCTCTATATATACTGCATTATGGAGTTAGAGAGGAGGGAGAGAATTTTAGGGTTTTGAGAAGGAGGCTACAGATTTTTAGTTCTTCATTCTTACACCATTGAAGGGGTAAGAACTCAAGGCTAGGAGCTTGGAGAAGGGTAGCCAAGAAGGAAGGAGAAGAGTAAATCCTCAGCCTTATTCTTGTTTTCCTTGATTCTTACATAAATTTATGATGCTATGATGTAAGTTCTCTTCATTCTCATATGAGAGAGATCACTTTCTTCTTTTCGTTATGAGAATGTTTACATGATAGGGTGGTTTCTTAGTTGCTTATGCATGATAGTATATTGATAGTCTTAGTTTTGTTATTCATGGTGTTTATTTAATATGTTTGCATGTTAGAATAGGATATGTAGTTCATTTTTTAGCATAGGGCAGTAGCATATTCATATGTTTAGCAATATATAGGTTTTGATTTAATGATTATTCATTGTGATTTTATGTGAGATAATTTGATAGGGTAATTTTCATTATGATTTTTATGAAAGTATATGTGATTAGGGTGTCTTTTATTAGGGTTAAATGCATGTTAGAGTTAGCTTCATTATTATGTTATGTGATTAAATGTGATTAGGGTTAGCTTAGTTAGGATTTTGTATGAGTATGCATGTTAGGATTAGTTTTTGTTATGATTTTATGTGTAGATGCATGATTAAAATTAGTTTTATTGTTGTTTATGTGTAGATGCATGATTAAAACTAGCTTTATTATGATTTTATGTTAGAATACATGTTTAGGGTTGTTTAGTTTAGTTATTATTTTATGTGAATATGCATGTTAGGGTTATTTAGTTTAGTTGTGATTTATGTCAGTATGCATGTTTAAGATTAGTCAGTTTTGGTGTGATTTTATGTAAATATGCATGAGTAGGGTTAGATTTATGGTTATTTTGTGTACAAGCATGTTAGAATAAATATTGGCGTATTCATATTGTTATTTGAATCTCTCGATGTTTAATTGATGATTTTAATGATAACATGAGTATATTAGTATGTTATTTTGACATGTGATGAGTCTTGAGTCTTTTTGTTTATGTTTTATGTTAGCCTAAATGGTTCCAATCCAGCATATGTTATATGGTTTTAATGATAACAAACATTTGCCGCTGCGTTATCCAAATATCTTGTGCTTAAATGTTAAATTTGTAAGACAGATTTTCAAGATAGACTGGAGCAAACAAATGGACAACAAAATCCATGAATTGGAGGCTCAAGTATTGAAGATGTTACTATTCCCAGAAAACTGTTTTTCCCTGTGAAAAATTTGGCTAAGTATGAAAAATGAATTTTTGATATATTGAGTTTTCCAAAATAATTTTTGGCGGTAATTGATCCCTATATACTCATTAACTGAGTACAGCCTTGAGGTAGCTTTTATACGTGGCATATAATACCCTACTCGATAGATCAATTTTTGACACTGTTGACGAAAATTATTTTTTGTACTAAAATTGATTTTCTACATTTTGATTTATTGGGAATTTGATTTTCTAGTATTTTCCATTGAATCCAAATGGGGGGTACTTCCTTATTTACATTGTAAACTTAAGTAAATGAAAGTAAAAGTAATTAAAAGTAAAATGCAACCATTTACTTAAATGTTTATATGTAAATAAGTGTTCTGCAGGAATAGTGGCAGATTGCTGTTGGAGTAATTGTCAAAGCTGCTGCTGCAACATTTGACATTGTGAATGCTGATTCAAACATGGCTGCACCTCCAAACGGATTTGTTGCATTTTTCAAACCAGTTTGAATCTGCAGATTGCCAAGACGCTCCTCCTAAACGCTCCAACGTATAGCTGATTTCTAAGGCTATAAATACACTTGCCATGAAGCTTAATTCTACATCCAATCCTATACACTATTGCAGCTTACAAGTATTCATCATTCTTGAGTGATTCAATTCATGTATTTCTCTCTATGAGCAAATTAGTTTAAATCTTTGAGAGATATTATTGAGAGCGTATTTGATGTATTCTCAGTGTTGTTGAGAATCATATTGGTGGTCATCCATATTCACTTGTATTTCTTGTGAGTTTAAGGTTTTGTATAAACCTTGTTTGGTAAGAGTCTTCCACTGTGAAAGAAGGCTGTGTAAAGGTTTGAATCTCCACCGGAAGTGAGATTGATAGTGGATTAATCCTTGAGACGGAGATCTTGAGGCGTGGACGTAGGCGGAGACCGAACCACGTTAAAATCCTTGTGTTTGAATTTCTCTAACTCTATCTCTTGCATTTAAATTTATTTACTTGCTTTATATTTTGCTGAGTTGAGATTTAATCTTGCATTCTAGTTATTAAAAGTTTGAGTTTTCAAAAACACTCTATCCCATTTTTAAATTAGTTTTTAAATTGCCAATACTCTATTCACCCCCCCTCTAGAGTATATTTTGGGCCAACATATATGATTATTTAAACACTTGCCATGGATTTGATCATTTGAATATGAAAAATGTGTACGAGGGAGCATGCAAAGGTGAGATCCTTCCCTAGTGATTTTTTTTATGATTATTTGAGCACTCGACTTGGATTTATTGGTTTGAATATATAAAATGTGTACGAGGGAGCGTGCAAAGGTGAGATCCTTCCCTTATGTTTAAATTAATCATTTAAGCATATTTTGGTGTAATTTTTGACATGTTTTTGCATAGTAATTTAATATATTCATGTAGAAAGCATGCTAGGATATTTTCACATTTTTTATTCTTTGTTTTCATGGTTTTTAGAATGGTTAAAGGTTCATATTCAAATCTGCCCGGATTTGTTTATGCCCTTAAATCACTTCTAAAAATTATTTTAGGATCAAATCTAACTTAGAAATATGTTTAGGTTCACATAGATTAATTAATATGCATTTAGGAGCATTACCATGCATTGTTAGGATCAATTTCATGCATATTTGTTTGGATTTATTTAAATTACAGCATGCATTGCATTAGGATTTTAGGATTCTAGATAAACTTTAGGGCTAGTTAGAGACCCTAGGCTAGGAAGGTCACTTGACCTTCCCTAGGACTGTCCTTTGTTGTAAAAGTCATACTCAGATTTGAGTATTTTGATCAATTTGAGAGTCAACCTTTGAGATATTTTATAAAAAGATTTTTGATTTAATGTTTATGAAATAAACATGATTTTATGAGATATTTGATTATTAAATGATTTTCAAAAAGATTTGAAATGTTTTAAAGATTTTTATCTAGGAATGAGATTCCTACCCATATGATTTGTTTTCTTAAAAATCTTTGAAAAAGATTTTTAATTGGAATTGAATTCTAAAGATAAGAATTATTTGGAATATTTGGATTTTATGAATGTCTTTTAATTTGAAATGATTTCAAATAAATGATTTTGAAAGAATAAAAAAACTCTCGAAGTTAGAGTCTTGAATTAGGTTGAAATACCTTTGATGATGTGATCGATTACAATAGGAGAGTCCTAGGGTAGTCGAACTACGTGGACTTTGATACTTGCTAGGTGATACTAGTAAGTTACGTAGGCGCTAATAGGGCTCAAGTCCGCCCTAGGATGCCCGTAGGGTGTCCTAGGTTCTTAGGGTTTGTTTGTATATATTTTTTTATTATTATTAATATAACTAATATATATAATGCATTTATATCACTATTTTTTTGGTTGATTAGATTATTTAGGATTGTTTGCATTAAGGATTTAAATAGCCCAAATAAATTAGAAGTCCTTTAATTAGGGCAAGGTGGGTGCCTACAAGTGAAAGCTTGGAACCTTCCCACGTCGTAACCTAGCCCCCGGATCCAACTCTGGTTTGTAGACTGTCTTTTCATTGAAAATGGAGTTTGTTTTGTTTTGATTTTAAAAAATAAAACATTTTTCATGGTTTCCTTATTCCTTCAAAATAAGGTGGCGACTCCTTTGTTTTGTTGTTTTCTAAACCCCCCTAATCACATCGCCCGGTGATGATGTGGACTCACACCATCAAAGCCTGTCACGTGGCTGGTCCACACTAGTATTACCTAGCAAGTATCAAAGTCCACGTAGTTCGACTACCCTAGGACTCTCCTATTGTAATCGATCACATCATCAAAAGTATTTCAACTTAATTCAAGACTCTATCTTCGAGAGTTTTTATCCGTTTAAAATTATTTATTTGAAATCATTTCAAATTAAAAGACTTTTTCAAAATCCAAATATTCTAAACAATTATTATCTTTAGAATTCAATTCCAATTGAAAATCTTTTTCAAAGATATTTCAATAAAACAAATCATATTGGTAGAATTTTATCCCAAGATAAAAATTTTAAAACATTTCAAAATCTTTTAAAAATCAATTAATAATCAAATCTTTCATAAAAATCACATTAAAATCTTTTTAGAAAATCTCTCGAAGATAGACTCTTAAATCAACTCTAATACTCAAATCAGATAATGATTTTTACAACAAAAGACAGTCCTAGGGAAGGTCAAGTGACCTTCCTAATCCTAGGGTCTCTAACTAACCCTAAAGTTAATCTAAAGACCTAATATACTAGTGCAATGCATGTCGGAATTTAAACAAATTAAATAAATATACATAAAGTCAATTCTAACAATGCATGAAAATGCTCCTAAATGCACACTAATTCCACTATAAGAACCTAGGCATATTTCTAAGTTGGATTTGGCCCTAAAATGATTTTTAGAAGTCATTTAAGACCATTTTCAATTCCGGACAGATTTGAAAGTGGACTTTAAATCATTCTAAAAACTTTGAAAAGAAGTAATAAAAAAAAAAAAATCAATTATCCAAAAAAAAAAAAAA
>JAESVK010000606.1:987659-1026260 GCA_017140935.1 Hamamelis virginiana | reverse complement strand
TATATATATATATATATCTATATATATGTTACTTCTAAGCGGTGAAAAAGATACATGAAGGGAGTATGGCTTTGTAATTTGGCTTCAAATTTTAAAGCATTGTGCAAATAAATTCACATTCTTTACAAATGGAGATTGGGGATTTATTTTGGCCATATATATTTAATCTGTGTGAAATTAAGGGGGCGTTTGGTTGCTTGTAATGTAATGTAATTTAATTGACTGTAAAGTAGATTACAGTGTAATTTGATTACATTGGTAATTTAAATTACATTCCAAATTACATCCCACTTGTTTGGATGAGTAGAGAATGTGAAGTCAGATTACATTACATTACCCAGAAATGCGTTTGGATAGCCATGTAATTTTATTGACTGTAAAGTAGATTACATTACATTACCCGGAATAACATTACATTACCCAGAAATGTGTTTGGATAGCCATGTAATTTAATTGACTGTAAAGTAGATTACATTACATTACCCGGAATACATTGATTGAAGACCGCAATCCATTTTACAACCTTTCTTCATAGTAGATTACACCCGTAAAGTGGATTACATCCGCACCATGACACGCCAAACATGATTTAAGCTATGTAATGTAATATGAGATTACATTACATAGCTCTTTACAGGCAACCAAACGCCCCCTAAGCCCACAATATTATAAACCTTTCATTTAAGAATATGTGACAAACATGACCTAAAGAAAACCCTTCTCTCTGCAACATTGAATAGTTCCATCAAATATTTCATTACTTGAACTTGAACCCAGTGTCCAATAGCTTCTTTGATGAAAGGCTAGATATCTTATAACCTTTAATCTCTTTCGGGTGACTGCATCACAACCACCACCCAGAATATATAGGGAAATTTGGCCAACAGTCCTAATTTTGGGAGCTCTCTTGCATAAAGTTCTCATTTATGATTTTTAATGACTAAAGTCCTTTTTAATAAGATTTTAATGCATTAACACTATGTTTGGATTGAGAGAGTTGGAGAGAAGATAAGAGAAACTCAATAAGAGAAGAGAAGAAAAAGTTAAATGACTTTCTCTCCACCCAGTTTGGATAGCCTTCATAAGAGAAGAGAAGAGAAGAGAAGAGAAGAGAAGATTTTAAGGTATAAATTCCAATATTGCCCTTACTTACATAAAAAGAAAATAAAAGCTAAAGAAGGAAGAGAAAGGGCAAAATAGTAAAACTACCCCTCATTAAAACCCTTTATCTTCTCTTCTCTCCATTTCTCTCCGATTTGGAGAGAAAGAAAAAAGCCAACTTTTCTCTCCTCTTTATCTCTCCCTCCTCTCCTCTCTCTCCAACTCTCTCAATCCAAACAAGCTGTAAGTCCCAAAATTTAAAAATAATCTTTTTTTATACCAAAATTACCCTCATATGTCCTGTTTGACCTCTCTCCCTCTTTCTTCTCTCGCCATATCTCGTTTGAAGATGGAGTTCATCGGATCTATGTCGGAGACGAAGATGGAGCTCGTCTGAGACGATATCCTTCCCCCTTTAATCACCTTCTCCACGATCTGCCGGAAAAGAGAGGGAGAAGAGAGAGGCCAACGAGCTCCACAAATCGGTGAGATGTTGGCAAGCTCCATAGATCGGTGAACCTCCATCCATTTGCAAACTATTTTAAAAGAATCTAATACAAATTCATTCACACCGGAATGCATGATGCATCTCCGAGGGACTAGTTGCTGATTGGAGGCCGACCATTTTCTCCGGTGACGCTAGCAACAACATCATCTATCGTTTCCGGTGAATCCAGCACTTCCTAGAGTGCATCATCTATCTTCTCTGTTGAGGCCAAAAGCATTATCACTCTCTTGCCGATGCTAGTTAAGGTCTCGCCAAACCAAGTGAGTTACAAATTTGTTTATCTCGCCTATTCCTTCTGGAATTCACTACCTTATCTCGTTGAACCAAGCGAGTTACAGATCGGAGGTCTTAGACGGCGAGGATGAAGTCTTGGTACCATCTCTTCATCTAAAAAATCCCGCTGCATCCACTTTCTTATGGGCTAAAAAACCAATTTTATTCTTTACTTTTTCCATTAAAACCAGCACCAAAGTATTATTATGATTCCGAATCAAATCTCGAATAACTCTAAGAAAACCAGCTCCTCTCACATTTCAAACTAAAATTTTTAATGGCATCGATCTTATTTGACATTGGATAACCAGAATAAGAAAACATAATGCCAACTCTACTTACGAAGAAACTATCGGCTTACGAATAGATTTAGGACTTTCAAATGGTTGGGTGGGGGTTCAAGCTCGGTCAATGTGTGGATGCATATAAGGTAGAAGATTGGGATGCATCTGAGGTAGAAGGATGGGTGGAGTTAGCATCCACTAATCTTCTTAATACGCTCAACTTTCAAATCAAATATATACAGGGTTATGATTGTTTGGATTTAGATTTTCTTCACTTGTAGCTGCTCTTTCAAGCCCATTTTAGGCCTAATATCAGCATCCATGCTTTATTCTAGCTTTTGGCCCATTTCCTCCTCTACATTATCTTCTTCAAAGACTCCATTATTCAATTGAGTCCTTGTAAGTTGGTCTAAAGAGAGCAGTATCAGTCTGAATAGGAGAGGTAAAAAACTCATATTATCCATTTAAATTCCTCCTAGCTTAATTTTTAGATTATGAAGGTTTTGAGAATTGTCAAAATTTTCTATCTTACTCAATAATTGATCTTTCAATAATAATCTCCTTTTTATCCTTTCAATCTTTGCAGGACAGGACAATGTGGATCACAAGAGTTCTTTATGCTAAAGAAAGTGTCTATTTGAGCCTTCTATGAAAAATTAGTCTCTGATATTAAGGTTGCTAATCCTATGCTTAACCACCTTAATTGGTCTACAATAGTGTTAAGTGTATAACGCACAATACTAAGGTTCTGAGGTTGTGAGCACACTTAGAATCTATGTTACACGGACTCTTCACTTCATCTCGAAGTACCCGCACTCGATCCTTGGACAATGATAAGGGTACTCTTGCTGGATACTTCAAAATAGTTGAAAATCTTCGAAAAATAGACGTATCCGACACTTGGACCCCGCACCCTACACTTGTACATGAGTCCGTGTAACATAGCTTAGAATTAATTAGAATACCAACAGTCTTCTTTATGAATAATTTGATCGTATTTTAAAGATAAAAGTTGGTTAATTACTCCTCTAATTATCCTTAATACCATTCAAAATGTTGAGGATTGTTTGACTTTTATACCCATTTTAAATAGAATTGCTTGGCATATCCGTTTTCGGAGAATTTTTCAAAGATTTGAGCCAAAATAAGAATTCTAAAAGTCTTGGAATAAAAGACAAAGTCTTCCCCTTTTCTTCTTGTTGGAAGGAAGTTAATTTCTAAATTAAGCATCATCACACTAGATCACCAAGTACCCTGCTGAGATTTATCAGCTAAGCAGGAAGGGTAGCTCTCATTAGAAAACCAATCCAGATCCTTTGCTTGGGTGGGATTGTACTTGGATGACTTGAGTTTCTTTCATATTCTGCCACGTTAGATAATAGTGAGATTTAATGAAAGCAAATAAAAGGGTAAAATGTATTGATTCTCTCTTGAGGTTTGACGTAATTGCAAGAATCTCCTCTGAGTTTTGAAAAATTTCAATGATCCCCCTAAGGTAACGAAAATTGCTGACATCAGCCAATAAATGTTTAAAAATGCCAAATTTGCCCTTTTTGTTATTGGTAATTACCTCCTCTGAGGTTCGACATAATTACAGAGACCTCCCCTAGGATTCAAAAAATGCCAACAACCCCCTAAGGTTTATATTTATGTGCAAACACCTCCCTTTTGGAAGCCGCTAACATCTTCCTATAATTTTTTTGAAAATGCCTATTTTGTATTTACTGATGTTGGATGCATGAAAAGACAAAATTGGCCTAAAATTTAATTAAATTTATAATTTCAACCACCAGCATATAAATGGTATAAAATATGATACTAACCTCATTAAAGTAAGAAAAAGACACGTACTTAAAATAGACTCTCTTATATATAACGAGCATGAAATTCATAAATAAGTTAATCTAACTCAACGATCAGTTTTTCTAAATCTATTATACAATTTGCTCTTTGGAGGTCATTTTTTATAAATTTATCTAAAATTATTGCATTTCCAATGAAAATGTATAATGTAAACATTGATCCAATTGTGACTTTTTAGGGAGTTACAAAAATAAAATTTCTTCAATATAAATCATAATTGGCATTAAAATAAAATAAAATATTCAAACTTTAGAATGACAATTTTTTGTTTCAAAACCAAATTGAGTTTATTCAAATTATTATGGAAAGTTCATACATTCTACTTTGGCACCCGTTGAGTGGTGTACAATATCTCCCTCGAAATCTTAGGAAAAAAAAAAAACAAGCTCAACATATCCACTTCACCAAATTTTTGTAACATTTCTGAAACAAAAATATTACTAGCTTTCAAAGTTGAGAAAAAAAAAAATCACATTTTTCTACATTGAATTGACTTGGAAAAATTTGAAGTATATTATGAGAGCTTTCTATAGCAACTTGAATTACTCAAATTAGAGTTCATATGTGGGAGATATGATCATTCAAAGTAAGCTTTATTTATATCAAATCAAAATAGAGTGATTTAAGTTGCAATCGAAAGTATGTAATGAAAGCTTTCTATAGCAACTTGAGTTACTCAAATCTTAGTTCATAAATGTGAGATATGATCGTTCGAAATAAACTTGTTAAATAGAAAAAAATCTTTGTAATTTTATCAAACCTTAGGGGAGGTTAATGCAATTTATATTTGTAAAAAAATGAGAGTATTTTAGTCATTTTACATAGCTATTGACTAAAAATGTAATGAAAGGTAAGTGTTTACAAATAAATATAAACCTCAAGGGAGTCGTTTGAATATTTTAAAACTTAGGGAAGATCCCTGTAATTACACCAAATCTAGAGGAAGATCATTACATATTACTCAAAATAAAATACCACTAAAACGGTACACGAGGCAGCATCTTGCATCTTGCCTTCTTGACCCACGGAAATGTAGGACGCGGTTGGACTGGACTTACCGAAAAAAAAAAAAGACGCGGTTGGACTTTTCTTTTTTTTGAAATTTTATATTTTATATTTTTTAATCTTTATCTTCTTCGTTCGTCTCTCCTGTGAATACATACAATAAGGTATGGAGAAGGTTGATTTGTAGTCAATAAGATACGCATAATCAATATTCACAACAGGTGATCATCAATGTGTTCCAGATTTTTGACACCTCATAGTCTTCTAGATTTTTGACCAAAGGGTCCGAAATGAACCTTCCTAAAATACAAAGTAGGAATGTTACCCAAAATAAAGAAAAGGACTTTTGGCATGAATACGATAAAAGTACTACTCCTTCCCAACAACTTTCAACATCACCTCCACTCCCAACCCCAAGTTTATTACATCGGACCCCGTATTTCACTACGCCGGAAATATATTTCACTACATCGGAAAACACATTTCACTATACCGGACTCCGAATTTCACTACATCAAAAAAAGAAAAAAAAGAATATTTCTTTTTTGTACATTTTCCCAGCAACCAAACAAAAAAAATCTTTCATTTCCTTACAGTTTCCTAGCAACTAGCAATAGAATAAAAAACAAAAGAATTGAATTACATTGCCGAAAAAATTAAATAAAATTTATTTTCTTTTCTTACATTTTTCCAGCAACCAAACAAATTTTTTTATTTTTTTATTTCTATAGTTTCCAGTAGCCGCAACCTTTGGTGAATCCATAATATTTTCAACAATCCATCGCCTAAGATTTTCAACAACACAATTTTATATTCTTAATTGGAGGGAAAAAAAAAAAAACACAGAATTGAACAGTGCACACCTTAGGACAGAGAAAGAAATGAGAGAGATGAAAGAGAGACAAATATCAGAAAAAAATAGAAAAGAAAAAAAGAGAGGAGGAAAATAGAGCTGAGTCACCGCTCAACTACGTCAATCCTCCATCCTAAGATACACAATCCTTCCCTTTACATTTTCTTTCTTCTTTTTCTCTATCCTCTCCATCCATGCGATGGGAGCATTGAATTGTAGCAATGTCCATTCTAATCTTCAAGGCAATCACTAATATGATCTTAGCATGAAAGATCAGTAGATCCATAAGCAGATAAGCCTTCCGCCTTGACACATCGACATCTCCGACAAAAACGGTGGGGCTGACATGGATGGCGAATTGGAGGGAGTCAATTCCTCTCTTCCAAGTAATGCAAAAGTTCCACTACTTTCCTATATTTTCTCGGCAACCAAACAAAACATGAAGTAGATTTAATAGGGAAAAAATTATTATAACCACAAAAAAAAGTTCACCTGGTCGTAGAATTGTATCCAACACCTTGAAAGCTTGTTCTTCTCCAAGAAACTTTGTCTGAGTAGGCCTTGTACAAAACTTAGCTTGAGCTTCCAACACCATATAATTGTGTAGATTTTGAGAGATGTATGGAGTAGTGAGTGCATGAGGTGTCGAGATTTGTTGGTGTAGAATGAAGAGATGGAAAGGGATAAAAGAAGGTGTTGGATTAAGTAGGGCTTTCATGGCGGTCTGGTCTCGATTGGTCTTCATCTGTGTGATTGAGTCGAAGAATTTGCACAAGGGAAGCGAGTAGAAATGATGCGAAACGCTAACTTAAAAATAAGTGAGAAATCGTGTGGGATGGGCAATTTCGTCACAACAGGACCTTAGACAATTAAACTCTTTTTAAGAGAACTTTAGCCACTAAAAATTCTAAATGAGGACTTTATGCAAGAGAATTGGCCAAATTTTTCAAAGCAGAAATGATGTTTACATTTAAAAATTAAAAAGGAAAAGAAAAAAGAAAAATTAAAAATTAAAAAGAAAAAAAATGGTTACAAACTTACAACTTAGACCAACATTTACCAATAAAATTTCCCATTTCCCATTTCCACAGTAGTCAAAAGTCTTCTAAAATTCCTCTCTCTTTCTCAAAGACCTTGTCTTCTCTCTCTTTCACCATGGATTTCATCTGTACTCCCATCCAAAAATCCAAACTCCCACCTAATCCCTAAACCCTGAAAAGACACCCAAATTTCAAAGCCCCCAAAATACATAAATTGCTTTTTAAAATCATAGAAAACAAAACAGTGAGAAAACCCATTGCAATTTTTTTTCCCCTGTTTTTTGAGTATGCACAGATCGGGAGCTGTGATGGCTTGGAACGTGTTCAAGTTCTGTACGGCCTTGAGGGGTCTGGGCTCGATCATGATCTTATTGGTCCTTGGGGTCGTGGGTGTCACCTATTACGCCGTCGTTGTGACCAATTACGGCCCGGCTTTGTACGATGGCGGCCTTGATTCTCTCACTGCTCTTGCTGTCTTGATCTTGTTTCATTGTCTGGTATGATTCTCAATTTTTATTTTCAAAATTTTCAGGTTTATATATATGTATTTATGCCTTTTGGTTGAGAAGATTTAATAATTGTACTGTGATTGATTTGGAGGCTATTTTTTCGTAATATTGAAATTCAGCTTGTTAGAAGTTATGAAGTGTAATTGTTCTCGCATTTGTTTTTAAATCTGAATTTATATATACTCCCTTTCGGGGTAAATTGATATTTAATTAAGAGAATGGGTTTTGGGTTTTTGGTTTTCCTTTGTTGTATGTTTTTCCCCCTTCCAATTTCCCGAGTTTTTAGCTCCAATGACTAGAAAAAAATGCCAGATTCTGGTTTTTAAAGTGTTTTTTTTTTTTTTTTTTTTGTTGCTAGATTACTTATTATATGGGTTTGTTAAAATTTCTGGTCTTTAAATTTTGTTTGTTTCGATCTTCAATTTTTTTTTATAATTGCACCGAAATTTTAGAAAATTTAGCGCTCTGGAAGTCATAAATTGTCAATCAGCATGCATCTATTTTGTCAATCTGAAAACCTTTTTTTCATTTCTTAGTTTTGGGGGTCAATTTAGATTTAAAAAAGAGAAGGATTTGTCATATAGTTGTTTCTCATCTTTTAACTCGAAAGATTTTAAAAGATGGCTGCTGATTTGGTGTAATGAAATTGATGCTAAAAGTAGATAACCTGGTTTGGTTATGCAGTTGGTGATGCTATTATGGAGTTACTTTTCTGTTGTATTGACGGATCCGGGTAGTGTACCGCCAAACTGGAGACCTGTTATGGATGAGGAGATAGGTGAGACTGATCCATTGAATGGGTCAGATTTTGGAGCTATGCCAAACGATCCATCAAATCCGAGGATTCGATATTGTCGGAAGTGCAACCAGCTGAAACCGTCTCGTTGCCATCATTGTTCTGTTTGTGAGATCTTTTACTCTATTTTCTTCTCTCAAAATTTTCTTATTTATGTTTCAGAGAAGATAAGTTGCATTTGATTTTTTGTTTCAGGTGGGAGGTGTGTACTTAAAATGGACCATCATTGTGTGTGGGTTGTTAATTGTGTTGGGGCTTTGAACTACAAGTATTTCCTTCTTTTCTTGGTATGTTTACATTACTGCCTCATTCAGTTACTCTCGATTGACTGATTTCCCATTTTTGTTTTTTGTTTTCATAAGGATTGAGTTGCTTTCTGTGCAAGCAAATACTGAGGTTTCATCTCTCTTTGTTGCAAAGCATAAGAGGCACTATGTATTTTCTATAAATTTGGTCACTTCCTGCATTTCCGTTCTTCAATCTCTTAATATGCTTAACTGGGGAGTCAGTTCTCCCTCGACTTAGACTGGAAATGTATATTTTGATGATCTGAGAATCTTTATATTCTATATCTTTTATGATGTAACTAGGACACACATTACCACTCTTGGTACTAAATAGGACCGACATGCTTGGGTTGGTGTAGTTTTAGGAGAGCCAGCTTGCTCGAGAAGTGATTTGATTCTTAATTCTTAATTGTGGGCAATCAGTAAAAAAGAGATTTTTGTGAGAACAGGATGTTTGGCTAGGTGGTAGCATTTAACTTTTGGAGCAATATACGGAGGCTGGGTTTGTCACCGCTCACCTTCTTTGGTAGTGTGTAGAACCGAGTGCATGAACTGTCTTCTCCCTCGAAAGGAAATATTCAGTAGGAGTAAATTTTCTGAACTAGTAGCATATTTTTTTGGCATTTGTTTTTTAACACGGACAGTGTAGGGAGATGATAGAGTGATTGTCCTCTAAAGTCTCCTTCTAGGATAGTATCTAGTCTGGGTAAAGATGTTGAAGAACATATTGACTCTTGACATATTATCTTGTTGAACATATTTTAAGTTTGGAGCTCATTAGAGCAGTTCATGGCTTATTGATGGGTGGCAAAAGTGTAGGTTATAATGTTATATATATATATATATATATATATATATATATATATATATATATATGTTAGGTAACAATGTAGAATGATTCTACGAGTGCACTTGTGCACCTTGACTCTCAATGTATTACTTAGCAACATAACAAGGATGGCAGTCACTCTTCTGACTTTTCTTGAGGACGAGAATCACTGTCATTCCTTTGGTAAATATCTTTTTCATATGGACGTGCCTCGCCCTGAAGGTCATATTGTCCAAAAGATACACTCTGTTTGTAATTTTGGGACATTTTTGAAGAGAAGAAATGCTATATGTTTTAAAAGAACATTTCTCATTCAAATAAGATCATGCATATAATATAAAGCAACTACTTAGCCTCCATTAAGAAAATCCTGACATTAACTTTGAAGGTGATGGAAAGAAGGAGGAAAAAAGAAATTCTGTCTTAGGATGAGCAGAGTATCAGATGGTATGAGCTCGAAGTTTGTCAAAGAATTTTGAAAAAGGAAGTGAAAATACTAGAATTGAGTTGGGCAGCTAAAAAATCAAGCTCAATGAACATATGGGTTATGGAATTTAAGTAATCTAGTGGAAGCCATCTTATAGTGGAAGGTGATGCTATCAATGCCGTTGATTATTACTCAAGGAAAGATAGGCTGATGCAAGTTTGTGCTTTGTGAAAGATTTTAATGGCCTAAATGTACCATTTAAGCTTATCCAATGGCAGATTAATTCTTTTCCCAATAACAGCAATTGTAACTACTCTAGTGCCGACAATTTTTTAACTGGTTTTTTAATTAAATGCTTGAAGCTACATGATATTTTTGGGAAGAAAAATAAAGCTGTTGTAAGCAACTGGTTTAGCTGCTAAATCTTTGATGTTAAACAAAGGTCTGAGTGATTCTAAAGAGCATAATCTTTCTATCCTCCAATTTTATAATTAAGTTCTACCTCAATGGCGTTAAGAACTGGATTGTTTGTTAAACTGATGGGTAGAATGGTTCTATAAAACTAGTGATTTCACTGGGCCCCTTATAAATAACTTACAGTTAAACAAATTCTCTCAAAAAAAGAAGTATAAGTGTGATGAGTTATGATCTGGTGGGCTCATCCACAATAGGCTTGCTAATTAATGTTCTTTTTAGCATTTTCATGATTTAAAGTAATAGCATCATTTGGATCATGGTTCAAAGTCGTGATCAATACTGAGATGACTTGGCTGAGTCATCTTGGTATCGGCTGGGTTCAAGATGAGAAATCGCTCTGATACGAAAAATATAAAGGGGTATTCTTTTATTGGCCAAGATACCCGATATCTTGGGTGAGACAGAGATGAGATGGAGATGTCTTGTGGCTTATCTCGATCTTGCCCGATATTTTAGGCATTTCAACTGAGATGAGATCCACGGGAGACAGAGATATAGGGAGAGGTAGAGAGATGGAGAGAAAGGGAAAAGAGAGAAGGAGTAGGGTGGCACTTAACTCTTCTTACTACTTTTACTTGCGTCAATTTCGGTCTTCCTCCCCACCTTTTAACACCTCCACATCGTTTCCATTTTAGATTGTAAACTTGATCCATTACTAATGACCGGATAGAGTTGTTATAATAATGATGTATGGTTTTGCATGTAAGTTATATTTTTCATCTACAACATTATATGTGGTCTTAACATATAAATTGTCAAATTTGTATTTGTCATAATATCAGACAAATCATAATATCATACTGTTTGTCTGATATTGTATTTTGGTTTTAGTATATACAATAGTTATAATATCACACGTCAAGTTCATGATTTGACTTGTGATAAAACTGGATACCTATAATTTTCCATCATAATAATAGAGGAGCATGTTACTTTAAAGTAAAGGACATTATATTGTTAGGATTAAGTATGATTATCTTTAGATATTAGCAAGATTGGTTTCTTATCATCCAAGTGGAAAGATTTGGTTAGCAAGGTGAGTTTTCTCCCTCAGTGAAATGTATCATCACATTCAACAAATGATTTGGTGTCCTATATGAGGGGTTGTTGGGATGTCTCTCGATTGACTCCTAGTCAACTACCATAAGATCGCTATTTCTGTGGTATTACTTGCTGTGTTTTTATCACAGTATCATACCAAAACTTCATTTGGCAATCTGCTCTGAGTTGTCGGATTGTCATGTGTGTGTTTTTGTGTGCGTGTGCATGCACAGGAGGACATTGATTTCTTCATGTATTTAATTTATGTGTTCGTATCATGGTTGCATAATTTATGAATGCATAGCATGCACATGAGGGCATTGATCAATTATTCTTTTTTCTTTCTTTAATTTACTTGTCCATATTGCATGATATATGAATTCAACAATTGATCTCTTATTGAAGTATTTAATTTATTTGTTCACGTCATGGTTGCATGATGTATGAATGTATAGCACGCATATTGGGACATTGATATATTATTTATGGATTTTAATTTCCTTTTTCGTGTTTCATAATATATTAATGTAAGGTTTTGTTCTTTTGGTGGAGCTTGTACTCATGGTTTGTCATGACATTTAATTAGCAAAACTGATTATATTCTTTTGTTACTTTTTTTAATGCAGTTCTACACATTCCTTGAGACGGGTCTTGTGACCTTATCATTATTGCCACATTTTATAGCATTCTTTAGTGATGGAGAGATACCTGGAACGCCAGGCACCCTTGCAACTACTTTTCTTGCTTTTGGTGAGGTTTAATTAGTCTTCTTTACTGACATTATTTTGCTTGCATCTCAATAGTTCTAAAAGTATTGTTGCTTTGTCCACAGTCTTGAACCTAGCATTTGCATTGAGTGTTTTGGGGTTTCTGATCATGCACATATCATTGGTGGCTGCTAACACCACAACTATTGAGGTATTGCCTTTTTGGTTTCTTCTATCTGTTTTAGTGACACATAAGTAGTGATGGTGTTTTCTGTTTCCGCTTCTGCCTTTTCTTTTCTTAAATCTCCGAGAGTGTTTTATGTTGCTTCCCGGATGTGATGAGGAGTTTTTGAACTCATGAAACTTTCTATGGTAAGCTGGCCATTTTGTAGCAGCATGTCAAATGTGCTTTTGTCCAAAGCTTATTTGATGAGAGGGAAGGACCTTTGCTGATCAAGTTTGTGCGAAACCCAATTTTGGCATGCGGCAAGGTTGGGAAACCCTAATGAACCTTCTTTTTAATGTCTAACTGCCCCTTTAGTCCTTGAGTGACCATTTTTGACTGATTAATTGCCCCGCCACTCTTCATTGATGTAGGAAGAGTTATTTTCAAGCCAACTTTCCTCCACACCCCCCCCCCCCCCCAAAAAACCCACACACACAAAAAACAAAAAAAAAAAAAAACTAAGAGGATAAGTACAGCTGTTTCTTTCTTTATTTATTTATTTTTTTCCTGAGTGTTTCCACTATAAGATTTTGTGAAGATAATTCACTACGCATCACATCCCTTGGCAGGAAGGTACAGCTGATATGGTCTTAATTTTTAATGTATTTCTGTCTTGTGATCAGGCATATGAGAAGAAGACCACTCCAAAATGGCGTTATGATCTTGGTCGAAAGAAAAACTTTGAACAGGTTAGTATATTTTGCAACATACTACCATTTCCATTTTGTTTCGTCTTTTGGATTACTATCTCCTGAATGTGCTCTACTCAAAATAACTGGGGAAAATATCAGAAACCTTTGGTCTGTAGGTTTTTCTGATAATATTGCTAATCTTCTCAGAGACTCCTTGTGCATGTCAGAAAATCATTGATGTTTCTAATCTTAACGTACTTAAGACCAATCGCCTGTTTATCACATATCGATAAATTCTCATTGGATATATGATATGATGTCAAATTGTCACCCTTTCAGTGGTTAAGTGGTTTAGCATTAAAGGAAAATGAAATTTATTTAAATATTACCGAGTTAATTATCAAAATGTTCTTTGAACAATTTTTTTTTTAATTAGCAACTCCTAAGGGTAGTGTCACTAGGATAGGGACCATAGGGTCTGGATCTGGGTGAGAAAGTATTGTAATTCTGTTTTTCCTTGACCCATATTTTTGACAGACACTGTGTCCAACTTTTTATTGTATTATTATATTAAATACATTATGATTATATATATGTGCATTATATATGTCGCTTAAGTGTGCATGTCTAAATTAGTTTGAATTGGCAGATCCAACCATGTCCTCGTTTTACAATTGGACAACCTGAATTATTTGAACCTGGATTATTGGAAATCTCTGTTTAAACTAGGTTTAATCCTCATTGGGAAGGGCCATTTGGTATGTTGGGCAAGAACACTTACTAGCCTGTGCTGATGAAGCACAAGACCATACACACCTTTACATCTTCAGTTTATGAAAGGCAATTAAATTTGAAATGCAAAGTATACATCCGCATCTCTGGAGATGAAGGTCTGTACATGTCTATTTGAATATTGCAAAATGATGAAATTTGTTGAAGGTTCATAATTAATTTTGATATTGGTTGAAGTTGTAAATAATTTCCATAACTTCAAATAATTAAAATTTTATTTTAACGAAGGGAAAATTTTCAAACTTGCACGATGACATAATGTGGATTTTTACTTTTCTTGGAAAATGCTACTCTTTTCAAAATTTTTCCCAACATTTCCCTTCTCTCTCCCTCTCTCTCTCTCTCTCTCTCTCTCTCACACACACACACACACACACACACGCACAACTTAGTAGTGAGTTGTGTGGAATTGAGTCAGAACAAGATCAGCACAAAGATCAATCCCTCAGCCCAAGTTGAGCTAGCCCATTCTCATCTAGAATTAGTTTCTGGCCAAGTTTAGGTGAGCAAAATATGAACAATTCAATAAAACATTCGTTTAACAGCGCAGTACATAACTTTAATATAGCTGAGTATCGGTTGCTTGGCTAGAGCCTGGAGGAGTGACTTGAATTGATGACCTTGAGGTAATAACTCATGTTTCTGACCATATACCCAAGGGCGGAGCCAGAATTTTGTCAGTGCGGGGGCAATTTTTTTTTTCATTTTACTAATAGAAACCTACCCTTACCCAAACATCCCTAACAGATAGGCCATAGTTGTGAAAAGCGCTCCTAGGCGAAAGGCACAGGGGGGCACAAGCACTGGGCCTGGCTTCAGGCTAGGCGAGGTGCAGTCCTTCAGGCCCCAAAAAAGCGCACATGAGAGGGGCTTTTTGCCAGGAGCAAGGCTCGAGAAAGGCGCGCCTGATGGATTTAGGCCCCTTTAGCAATTTTTTTTGTTAAAGTTGGTATTGTAAGTTTTCCCAGCCATTAGATTCTGATCTGCAACTTAAGAAAGAAAAAAAAAAAAAGAAGGAAAGAAGAAGGAATAAAACAAAAGAAGCCCAAACATGTTCTTCTCCAGCAGCCTTCGTTTATCTCCTACAGCCCCTACAGGTAAGTTGTCTTCTTCTTCTTCTTCTTCTTCTTCTTCTCCTTCTCCTTCTCCTTCTATTCTCTGCTGCTGTCGACGGCATTTGTTTTTTTTTTTTTTCCTTTCTTGTTCTCTACTACTGCCAATGACATTTTTTACCCTGGTGGTTTTTTTTTTTTTTTTTTTGCCTGCTGCCAACGGCCCTTTTTTTTTTGGCTACTGCCAAGTGCCAAAAACATCTATTCCTCTTCTTATTCTCTTCTTGCTGGCTGCTGCTGAAGGCACTAGTTCTTTTTTGCTTCTAGAATGTCTGGTCTTCTTCTTCTTCTTCTTCAATTAGTTCTATGCTTTACTGCTGGCCTGCTGCTGATGGCAGTATGGCACTTCTCCTTCTTTCTTTTTAATTTTTATTTTTATTTTTGCTTTATGCTCTGTTTTGACACCTACAACCTTTGTGCGATTGCACAACGCTCTAACCAATTGAGCTTATAGGCCAAAAAATGAGAGTATTCAATTGTTTATGTGTAAATTGATTTATTTTTCTTAGTGGCATTTAATCAAATATTTTAGTACTAGTTTTATTTAAATGTTCGCCTCATTATTTTACTCTGCGATCTGCTTTCATTTCGACGAAAATTTAACATTAAATATATTATGGGCAGAAAACTTCGTCAAATACAAATATAGTTTGAATTTTGACACATGAATATCACAAACATTACAAAAGAAAACATCATCAAACCAAGGAATTAAATATCAGTATCGAGAGATATACCGATGGTTCCAAAACACAGATATATCGATCGTATCAAAAATATCGATATCGATTTAAAGATATGATGGGACGTTATTAATTAAACATAGAAATTTTCAATGTAACTGTGCAAAAGAATGAATTTGACTATAATACACAATTGAGAATCATAATGTTGCAAATTAAATATATGTAAGATAATTTTATGTTGTATTTAGTACAATAAAGTGTGTTGTGTTGGGCAAAATAAATCACAAATTTCTACAAATTTTAAGCTAAAATGTTACATAACATTAAAAATTTAAAATATATATCATTTACAAAATAACAAATAAATAAATCAATAATCTTGTATACAAAAGAATCTCCACCTTAAACCCATACTTACCGAAATATCGGTAAAGATATGTGAGTCTAATATCGTATCGATGCCCACATATATACGGATATATCGGAGATATATTGGGCATATCGAAGATATTTTATTCCTTGCATCGAACATAGTTTGAAGCATAAATTCTTAAACCTTTTAAATGTTGAAGTAAGCAAGTAACTTTAATGTAGTTTTGCAAATAATTTAGTGGGGCAAATTTAAAAATTCTTGATTTCAATCAAGGTGGAATTGGCCAAAAGTCCCATTTAAAAAGATTTTACTTCATTTAGTCCTCTTAAAAGATCTTTCATGTCAAAAGTCCTTTTGGCATGAGTTGGACAAAAATACCCCTCTTTCCCCAAACAACCTTCAACACTACCTACAACCTCAACCCAGAGTTCACTATGCTGGACCTAGAGTTCACTATGTTGGAACCGGAGTTCACTACGTTGGAATCAGAGTTCACTACACTGGCACCGGAGTTCACTACTACGTCAGAACCGGAGTTTACTAAGCTGGAACTACTGTTCACAACGTTGGAAACGGATTTCACTACGTCTGGAGAAAAAAAAAAAAGAAAATGAAAAAAAATGAAAACACTTGGCTTATATAAAAAAGGGAGGAGTTCACTACCCCAATAGATATTCTCCGTCTCTAAAACTTACTCCAACCTTCGTTGGTGGCTCATATGCATAATAGTTGAAGAAACAAATACCTGGTTTTTCAGAGAGACGGCGTCTTTAAAAAATGTTTCTGTTGGGAGGGATAGATTCGTAGCTATAGGATCAACCATGTGAAGCGAATCCAGCCGTTCATTGTTACTCTGTGAATTGTCACTGAGAAAAATTGTCAGTTTTGACCGGTCACAGTTCTTCCGGTCTATATTTTGAGATGTTTACGTTGGATTACTGGGATTTTTGGCAGGCATGACATTCGTAAGAAGAATATCTAATCCAATGGTTAGTTTTTCAAAATATGTATCCCACAATTATATATTAGCATCATGCTTACATAAGATATATAAGCATATGCTAACTGGATCGAGATTGTATATATATATATATATATAAACAATCCTATCGGTCGATTGGTACTTATCGAATATGTATTTTAAAAAACTGATCGTTGAATTAGATACTATGCATATATATGTCACGCATGTCAAAACCACATTGATCCAACCGTTGGTTTCTCAGACGTCACTGAGAAAAACTGTGACAGTTTTCAGCTGTTAGAATTTTTCACAGTTTGTATTTTGAAATGCTGACATCAGATCACTGTGATTTTTGGCATGTTGGCATATGAGACATCTATAACAAGAGTATCTAATCCAACAGCCAGTTATTCAAAATACATAACCCAAAATTAATTGAAAGCCTCAACTTTCGTGAAAGTCAACATATGTGCATTGAATCAAAAGACTATATATATACATGCATAATTGCATATGCATTATAAATATTATAAATATATATTTGAGATGGGCTTTATGGACTCATATTTTTATTGATATTTTTACTCGCATTTTGCAAAACCTGACATGGGGGTTATATTTTGGGAAGGCCTATAGTTAGATTAAATATTTTTCTTATTCGTGTCATGCATGCCAAAAATCACATTGATCAAACACCGGTAATCATTTGGTCCATAAACTCACATTTCTAATCAATTAGAAATATCACATTTATGGATGAAGTAGCTTTTAATATCTTATCGATTTGATATTTGGTAGATATGATGTGTATGAGGCGAACATCTAATCCAATGGTGGATTTCTCATAACAAAACTCCCACATTGGGTTTTGTAAAGCCCAAGTAAAAATATGAGTCCATATAACCCATCTATATTCTCTCTCTCTCTCTCTCTCTCTCTCTCTATATATATATATATATATATATATATAGATGATCTATTAAGGTCCGGACCTTAAGCTTAATTTAAGGTCCACTTTTCATTGGGATTTGTATTTTGAAAAACCGACCGTTGGATTAGATAATCTTCTAATGTATGTCATGTTTGCCAAAAATCACAGTGATCCAACGGTCGGTTTTCAAGATACAAACTGTTAAACAGTTGTTACAGCATCCAATGGTAAGTACTATTAGGTATTTTGAAAATCGATTGTTGGATCACTGTAATTTTTGACAGGCATAACATACATAAGAAGATTATCTAATCCAACGGATGTTTTTTCAAAATACCATTGGCTGTGTGAGAGATGGTGAGTGGACCCCAAATTAATTTAAGGTCCGGACCTTAATGGATCATATATATATATATATATATATATATATATATATATATATATATTGTTATTCATCTCTTAGTTATGCCATAGCTATGCTAAAGGACCTATCTCATCTCGTTGAAGTCCACAAAATGTCAAACAATGCTTTCAATTATTTGTATGAATAGTTTTTTGGCATAGTTTGTCCTGAATTCACTGTCATGGCATTACTCCATTAGCCTCGATAATGGCCCACATACAAATAGGAATATTTTATTATATAGAGAGGAAAGAGACTTGCATTTATGCTCGCGTACAAACTTCAAAACTTACGAAAGAAAACACTATTCAGTCAACCTTCCTAATACTTTCTTATTATACTAGAAAATGAACTTGCTTTCCTTCTTATAGTCTTTTAGGCAGACTTTCTAATACATTTTGCCAAGAGATGAATCTAATGGATAAAGACAAACTACCAACATACATGAACCTATCTAATATTATTTAATAGTTTAATAGGACATTTAATATGTCAGGCTTCTTTTTAGCTTTGACTGTTCTTTATGCAGATGATATGTTACCCGTAGCTTTTACCCCCTTTCGGTAAATACTTTATCAGTCTTCTTTTGAGATATTGCCCTTTTAGTAAATACTTTCTCATCTTCTTTTAAGATATTAGGAAGATTCCGCCATATGTATCCTGGATAGAACTGGTGTTGAGCAGTCTAGAAAAATCTTCTGTCTTCAAGATAAGAAAGCCAAAAAATCTTTCAATATCTCAAAAGATGATGAGAGTATTTACCGAAAGGGAGGAAAAGCTACGGGTGGCAGATGATGAACGTATAAAGAAAAGTCGAAGCTAAAATGAAGCCTGACATATCAAATGACCTATTAAATAATATTAGATGGCTTCATGCACTTTGGTAGTTTATCTTTTATCTCTCTTATTAGACTCATCTCTTAGCAAAATGTATTTGAAGTACAAACTTCAAGTCGGCCTTTAAGCAATTTCATTCTCTCGGCATTGAGTGTTTGGAGAGTGAAGTATAGTGAGTATTAGAAAGACTTAAGTGAATAGTGTTCTCTCTTTTGTAAATTGTTAAGTTTGTATGCAGGCATATATCTAGGTCTCGTTCCTCTCTCTATATATCATAGAATACTTTTTTGTATGTGGGATGTTATCGGGGCCTATTTTGTCATCCATGCATAGCATGCACATGGCAACTTATTTATTATTCATTTATTTCATCCCTAAGTTGTGCCTTGGCTGGGGGCCATTGTTTGGTGCAATGGTAGATTTCTTGAAGCATTCCTTTGAAAGACGAAACTGAAGTTGTCGACGTTCTTTTTATTTTGTTTTTCCTTAATATTTTTTTTTCAGTCTAATAATCCATTTTATACGAGTGCATTTGAATGGTGAGCTTGATTGTGTTTGTTCACCATGCTTGAATTCACAAAATGAAATCTTATGCTTCATTCTTAACCAGAATTTTGGTGTTTCTGTATCAGGTGTTTGGGACAGACAAGCGATACTGGTTCATCCCGGCATACTCAGAAGAAGATTTACGGCGGATGCCAGCACTTCAGGGTCTTGAATATCCATCAAAGCCTGACTTGGATGCCCAAGAGTTTTAAGAATCATTTACACCACATGTCCAATAACTTGGGGTTTTTCTCCTTGTAACGATAGATCCCGAGCCACTACAAAGTGTTCTTTTTTCTTTAAACTGATTTAACTGGTTGCTACTAACTTGGGCTTGGATCCCTCTATTTCCACGGGCATCGTCATGTAGAAATAGCAGTACAGAAAAATGGGGAGATCAGTGTATGCAAGGAGCAGCTGTTGTAATTGACAAATTGAAGAAAAGTGGGGATGACTTAGTGGGGGCTGATGTAATTTCATGTTTTAACTATCTATTTGGGGGAAAGCTGGAAACTGTAAGATAAGGAGTGCAGCTGTTGCATGTGGTGATTGGAAATATATGGACCTTATGTTGGCGATTTGCCCGCAATTTAGAGACAGTCAAGCTGGTGTATGATCGTTATATTTTCTTTGATAATTCAAATTCATGCAGTTCATATTTGTCCTGCACTGGCCATCATCTTGGTAGCATTTCTTCTATTGCAGAATCTGTGAGTCGTGTTAATGTGGCTTTTGTTTTTACTGTGCTGATGTTGCAACTTGCAAGGAAATGTGTTCTTGTTGAATGTCCTTTCACTTTCCAGATTGTTGTTTGCTTGTGAGAAGAATATTTGGCCGCTTATTCATCACATTGCACATGCTACCTTTAGGCCCCACTAGGCTTATTGGGATGGGAATGGGGATGGGGATGGGAATCATAATCCCTATTCCTGTGTTTGGTTTGGACATGGAATTGAGAAACTTAATTCCTGATCCTACATTTGGTTCGAGTGTATATGGGAATGGAATTCTCATTCTTTCTGTTCTGGAATTGGACCTTGGACCTTTTCTTACGGGGTTGGTTACACTTCTGTACTTTGAGGTTTGGACATGGAATTGAGAAACTTAATTCCTGATCCTACATTTGGTTTGAGTGTATATGGGAATGGAATTCTCATTCTTCCTGTTCTGGGATTGGACCTTGGACCTTTTCTTATGGGGTTGATTACACTTCTGTACTTTGGGGTGTCTTTCAATGTGGTATTTATATATATATTTTTTTTCAATTTCATACCCATATAATTTAAAATTTTAAAATGAAGGAAAAATTGGAGACCGATATTAAGTAAGTGGATAGAAAATTGAGGTGGATTAGGCGGTAGCCACATAAATTATAGTTAGCAAACAAGCTGGAAATAAAGATTTTATTCATTTAACCAGTTATCATATCGAATGGCATATTTATTCGTTGGAATGAAACTTTTATTTAGTCTGTGCGCCAGTTAGGATCCATGTGACTACTGTCTAATCTACGTTAACTTTCAGTTTACTTAACCCCATCTCCAATTTGTTTTTCATTAAAAGTTTTTAAATTGTATGGGTATGAAATTAATAAAAAAAAAAAAGAATAGGAATCAAATCGAAGAACACCCCAAAGTACAGAGTATTAAAGTATAATTAATCCTTTCTTATAAGACCATTCCGTTATTCTCACTTCACACTATTGCCACGACTGCCACCACCACATGACAGTAGAATAGCCACGGCCATGCTTCTACCATAGTTGTTGTTGCTACCATTCCCGGTATTGCTGTTGTTAGTGCTGCAAGCCTATCACTATTATTTGTGGTGTCTAAAACCCTTGAATATAAAATTTGTTCAAGACAATATACTCATATTCATGATTATAGGGGTGTGCGCGGGTCGATTGGGAGTGGGTGGGGTAAAACCACCAACCCACCAATGATGAATGGCTAATCCTCCCAACCACCAACAAACCCACATACCTTAATAAAAGGGGGTTGGTTGAATATATGGGCGGGTTTCAACTGCGAGTTGGGCGGTTAAGCCGTATTTTTTATTTTTATAAACACCTAAAGTTTCTAAAACTATTTTAACAAGCAATGACACCTCAAATTCTCATCTAACAATACAATATTGTGTTCTTTAATGATTAAACTATAATCCAAACGATTCTTCCAACAGTAATAAACTAAAGTGCCAAAACAAATTACCCTACAACAATTGAAGCTACTAGATATATAATAGGGTTAATTGCACTTTTGTATCCTGTACTTTGGGGTAGTTTTCAATTTGATAGCTTTCCTTTTTTTTTTTTTTTTTTTTAAATTTTAAACCCAAAATATTAAAAATTTTTCAATCAAGGACAAATTAGAGACAACCATAAAAATGGATGACAGAAAGATGATGTGGCAGCAATAAGTGCCATGTGGAGCCAACATGACAAATAGGGGCGGCAAATGGGCAGGTATGGGTTGGGCCACAAAAATGATCATTACCCATTTAACTAGTACCATGTCTTGACCTATTTAGACCCATACCCTTATATCATGGGTCGATCCGACCCGACCCACAAATCCATATATATCATGGATCGACCTTTTATTATTATTATTATTATTATTATTTATTTATTTATTTATTTATTTATTTATAACACATATACACGCCAATAAAAAAAATTAAAATCAAATCAAATTGCCACATTTAACAGCAGAATTTAACATGTCATATTTGAATTCTCAACAAATACAATTTTCTCTCTCTCTCTCTCTCTCTCTCTTCTACGTACAAATCTTATCCAGAATAATCCCATATTATCATTCACATGAAAAGCAATTAAAAAATATTAGAACAGGACGGCAATGAATGATTCACAGGAAAAAAAAAAAATTCAAACAACGAGCATAATCCCATCTTAGGTAGTTAAAATAACCAAGATCTAAATTATATAAATATTCACATTATTAACAATAAGCCATTCCTTTCTGAAAAATCGAGGATGCTATTTCTTGAAAAACAAAAGCGATTTTAATTACCTTCCCTTTAGTTAATGTTTGGTTGATAGTTAATATGCAAAACAAACATCCACACGGATCACAAAGATTTACGAGGAAAACCCAAATGGGTAAAAAATCCCGGGAGCACTAGAAATCACTATGAACTAGAAGAACTTACAAGCAGAGCAACATTACTCACAAAACGACGCTTGAATCCACAAGCCAAGTAGAATCCTCTCTTGAACAAGAACCCAACGAATCCACGTTGCCTTCACAGTATCTCCATGAATTGAATCCACGATCCACGATCCACGCTCCACACACCGAAGTCCACGATGCCAACGGAAATCCTTCATCCAATTCGAATCCACAAATCAGTAATCACTCAGTAGGAATGAAGTTGCTATGTCAAACAATAAGGTTTCTATGCATCAAAACTATGCTATGTAATCAATGGCTATGGATGCATAGAAATTATTAGAGAGAACTAGGGTTTGAATCTCAAAGGAGGCAAGAATGATGTCTCTCCCTGAAAACTTTCGAAATATACCTTATATATATTCAGAAACCCAACCTAGGAGAATCAAACGGATTAAACCTAAGCCACATGATTAAAACTAAGATTTGGCTCGAAATAACGAGTTGGATCGATCCAAGATATTGGCTAGGATCGATCCAATCCCTTCTGCATCATGGATTGATCTGGGCTACAGGGTTGGCTCGATCCAATTTTGTAGTTTACAAATAGGATCGATCCTACATAAAACCTTGGATCGATCCACTTTGTGTAATAGGCCAAAAATGAAATATTTTCAATTTAAAATTACCTATATGCAGCAATGGATCATACCTAGGTGATTTGGTCAGTCTATATCACTTATGGATCATAAAATATCATAGGTTCTAAGTCAAAACTTACCTTCCTAGGTACTTAACCAACTTAAGTATGCAACCAAGCTTGAGCATAATGTTATTGTCGAATTGATGCGCTTCTCTCATACTTGATGTAGTAGCTTGAGCTTAAGGGATTACTGGCTTGAGATCAATCACATACACAGGCTTTTGACACCCAAATTAGCCAACACTATCAAATGATAAACCTAACACTTTCAATTGCTTCTATCTGGATATGTTAATTACATCAAAAGTTAGGCATATTAGCTTAGGATCTCAATTTCAAAACTTAAAAATAGTAAAACAGAAAATCATCAAATTAATTTGTGTGTGTGTGTTTTAGATAGACTCACCCAACTAATTTTTCCACATAAAGAGATAAAGCAACAAACTCGGAACATTATCTCTCTGAACATTCTAATCATATGAAAAATTAGTTTGGGTTCAAATCACAACACAAGCACGTGAAATGAATGAGGTCAGATTTCAACACTCAATTGTTGGGCAAACCGTGCTCACCCAAGTTTGGGTTCCACCACTTTCTTGTTCACAGTAAATTTCATTTTAATATATTTTGGCATTCTGCACTTCTATAGAGTCAGTTGTAGAACATGTTTTGAGAAATCAACTGTTGAATAAAATATTCGTCTTATGAATGTCAAGCCTACAAAAAATAACAGTGATCCAACGGTCGGTTTTTGAAAAAACTGACTGCAAAAACTGCGTTCTTATAGTTATTCAAAATGTCACAATTTTGCAGTCAGTTTTTTCAAAAACCAACCGTTGGATCATCCCGATTTTTGGTAGGCATGACATTCATAAGATAAGTATTTTATCCAACAGTCGATTTTTTAAAATATATTCTGCAACTAACCCTACAGAAGCGTAGAATGCCAAAATATATAAAACTGAAGGTTTTTTGACATAAGGGCATACAACGGTCGATTTTTTTTCCCACGTCTTCTGCAAAGTGGGAAAAAAATAGGATTTTAACTCAATAATATACTTCCTAATAATGAAATGAGATAAAATCATAACTTGAAAGTCTAAGAAATCTTGACAAATGTTTTTAAAATACAAATGAAGTAATTTCAACAAGTGTAAATGCCTGTTAATATAACCAAGTAGGCAGATTTTTCAAAAAGAGTGAAGATTTTAAAATTTATCATTCTATTAATACTAGATAAAATTTGTCATTCTGGGAGACACAGAAGCTACTTTGTTGCGACGCTTTTGCATAGCAGCATCAAGAGATCTCGAACGAGATTTGTACATAGAAGAGAGAGACAGACAATTGTTTTGTTGAGAATTTAAATATGACATATTAAATTTTATTGTTAAATGCGTAAATTTTATTTTATTTAAATTTTTTTTTTGGCGTGTATTTGCATGAGGGAAAAAAAAAAAGGTCGACCCATTATATATATGAGTTGGTGGGTCGGGTCAACCCATGATATATATATATGTGTGTGTGTGGTGGGTTGGGTCGACCTATGATAAATGGGTATGAGTATGTTAGAAGTATCCCCTAAAACCAATCCTAAAGGGTATATTAAGTTTCATATTATCATAATATATGGAAGGTATAACTTATCTAATATGTTCTAACATATATGATAAGGTCCATGAATAAATGATAAGAGAAATATGCATCTCAAGGTGTTGAGATAGAGAGACTGATATTTCTCATATACATCTATTCTAAAAGAGTTCCTACTCGAAGGTTTATTAAAGTGGATATTTAATTAACCGTATGAAGAGTAGCACAGATTTAAACCAACTCATATGGAGGATAGGTAGTCTTTCCTATCAGTGTAGTGACACTTAGGTTAATCTGTGGGTGCATATTAGAGAATATGTACACTGAACATGATCTACAAAGAATGTTCCTATGGTAGTTCTGTCAAAGGAATATTCTAGTGTTATGTCCATTTATTTGGTAGTCCTTAGACCTGAGACACCATAGCTGTCTTATGCATAGGTTGCTAGAGTTTGATAGTATCTTGTACAGCCTTATCCATAAGGTTGTAATCGGTGCTTATTGGTTCTAATGAGTTATGCATGAAGATGAATGAGTGTGCAATAAGGAATCATCACTCTCAGTTATATGAGAGAGAATGTCAGGATTAGTTCACAAAGATAATTCTCAAAGGGAACCTCTGGCCAGAGTGATAGGTAAACAGTGAAAAGAGTTTCACTGCGATTACCTTATTGAGATTATATTTTATGGAACAAATATCAAGTTGTTAAGATAGGGTTTGACTATAACCATACCTATTATCTTAACTGTGACATTAGGGGATGAAGGATTGAATAACATGAAGGGTTCACATAGTTCTGCTATTCACCTAAACCTATGGTACGTTATGATATGTTGCTAGATGTCACTCATGACCAGTGAAAGCCTATTGATAAAGTGTTATCAATGAGGGCAAAATTGGAATCGTTCCAATTGAACCTTAAAATAGAAAGTTTCTATTTTAGGAGACATAGAGATGTCCCTGTCCACTGCTAGGTTAGGGTGAACCTAAAGGGTCACACACAATAAAGTGTAAGTGAGTTTCTTGAACTTGTGGGAGGGGAATCCTATATTTGAATTATGTTTGATTTTAATTATTAAAGGTTAATTAATTAAAAGTCAATTTTAACCAAGAATAGAATTACTCTATGCAAGGATGTTTGGTCATGCTAGCACTAGTAACCAAACACTCCTAAAAGAGGAGAAAGTCTATAAATAAGAAGAGAGGGAACCCTGAATAAGCAAGCATCACATTCTAGGGTTCCCACTCCTCCCTAGCCGTTTTCTCTCTCCTCTCTCCCTCTCCAAGCTAGCTCCTCACAAGGTGTTGTGGAGGACTAGAAGGTTCAAGGAGTCTTGCACTTGTGTGGATACACTTTGGAGGTTTCATCGTTTTGAAACTCGAAGGAAAGCTGCTTCGCAAGGATTACAAGTAAGCATGTTCTTATTTTTAATTATATGTTCTTGTATGTTTTAAATACATAACCCTATGCTTGAATCGGTTCTTGAAGGTTTTGTATATGGATTGTTTTCTTAAAAGAAAAATTTTTGTTTTTTCACTTCCGCTGCGAATCCATGTTTTGACACAAAACCTTTCAGTGGTATCAGAGCCTAGTCAAGCATGGTCATGTATTTGATGATGGCAATCAATGGATATAATAATTAAAATCAAGTTTAATATGGTTTTGGGAAACCTATGTAGAATTCGGCCATGGAGGCTTTCCCTCCTTGTTCTTGTTTTGTTATTTGTTTAAAATGGCAACTAGGGTTTGCTTGAAACCCTAGCTAGGTCACGGCCAAGAGGGAGGCAGCCCTATATATTTCGGCCATATGGGATAAACCCCTTTGGCGTTTTGAGTTTAAAAGGTTTGATAAAAACCTTAAAAAGCTTAGGGTTTTCTCTCTCATTCTCTCTCAAATTTTCGGACCACATAGGGGATTGTTCCTTCTTGATTTTATGATTGGGGTTTGTTCCCTTTGATGCAAGGAAGCTATTGATGTGATCAAATCCTCCATTAAAGGTGTGACTCTCTCTCTCTCTTCCCTCTTCAATTCGGCCTCCATGGGTTCTTAAACCCTAGCTTGATTCTTTTTTGTTTTTATTTTTGATTTGGGTTATTATAACCCTATAATCAAAGAATATATTTGAATCTTGAATTTTTAAAAACCCTAGACATGATTAGATCATGTTCTTGTTTTTGAAAATACATTCAAAAGATTGTTTTAATTTGTTAAAAACATAGTTTTGAAGGTTCTAAGGTTCACGGCCATGGGGTTTACACCCCTTGTGTGATTCGGCCATGAGGGTTTCTTACCCTCTAGGTCATGGCTTCATGGGTTTTAGAAACTCCAATGTATATTGCATGTTCTTGAATGATTTAAAATATGTTTTATAATTGTTTCATGTAGCATGCTATAGTTTGATTTAAATTTGTTTAAATTCAAAGCTTTAATGGAGTTCTTGTTAAGCTGTAACAATGGACATTTAGGGTTCTTCAAAAACCCTAATTGGATTGATGATGATGGCTGCAAATTGGTTTAGGTAACCCTAAATCATAATTGGGAATTTCCTATTTTGAAATTAGCAACACTAATTGTCAAATAAGAAAAATCCCTAAGTTTCCTATTTTGAGTTTTTCAAGTTTAAGAAAGTCTCTTGATTTATTTTTTAATTCTTTCTTAATTTGAATAATTTGATATTTAGGAAAAGATGGCAACATGTTTTTGTGTTTTTAGAAACCCTAAACTGGGATTAGGTTAGGTTAAACCCTAACCCTAACCCTAACCCTAATTCTCTCTCTCTCTCTCTCCTTACTCACGGCCACATGGGTTTGGAACCCTAATGACCTTGTTTTATTTTTGGTTTTACGATCCTAATGTTCTTCATATGTTTAATAAATGGTTTATGATGTTTTCAAAATAATTTTGTTACTTTTGAAAAATTAAAAATGAAGAACAAAGTAGGTTTGATAAAATTTGTTTTATAAAAACACTTTTAGTGTTCTTGAGAGATTGAATAGTTCATGCGATGAATTGATGTTTTTATTTTGTTAAAAACATATAGGGATGTTGCCTAACAATGCATAAATGAGTTAAAATCATTTTGGCATGCTTTTACATTGAAGGAATTAATTTTAAAATGGTTTTAAGATTATTTCTGGGTTGCTGTTTTTCAGGACATCAACCACATAGCTTTTGTAAATTCTAAGAAAAATGCTTTCTGGAATTTTTGAAGCTTGCCACCTATCGGCTTCATTAATATTAGGTCTTAACAAAGTCTAGGAAGAGTTCCCATGATTTTTAATGACCTAGAATAGCCACACTAGAATTTTTGTGATTAAGAGTCAAATCTGCAAAATCTGACTCTCTGTCGCAAAAGGCTTCTAATTGATACCAAACGTTGGAATCATGTTTCGAGACCCCTGCCATTGGAAAGAAGATTGAAAAACCTAGTGAAATGAAGTGTTTTCATGACTTAGGTCACTCTAGGTTAAGCCCAATAAAGTCATTTGTGAGGAATTTCCAGAATCTGCCATGGTTTGGAGTTCATGTCACAAATCACTTTAAAGTGATACCAAACGTTGGAATTACTTAATGAGACCCATGCCATTTGAAAGAGGACTGAAAATCTTTGTGAAATAGAGTATTCTCACATTTTAAAAGGTTGTTTTAATATATGAAAGATTGGTCCCAAAACAGTAGCTGAATTCTGAAATTTCTGTTGAAAAATGGAAATTGTTTCTTTCTTTGAATTTTTATTTTGAGTTATTATTTATTCCACCTTTGTAAATTAATAGTGATTAATCTACTGAGCTTATTAAAGTGTTATTAGCATGGTAGGAATTGTGAGAATAATTTCTCAAATTAAATTCTTTATATTTGAAACCCTAATTGTGTCTTTTAGGAGTTTTATTTATATTAAAGAAAGGAACTTATATTGATCATATGGGATATGATGATATTCTTTTAATACGATTAAAAGGACTTGATTATTATTATAGGATAATAATAATAATGAGATTATTATTGTTATAGGATAATAATAAGGACATGACTTTAATTAATTATATGCCATTTGCCATCGTTGTCTTTGCTTTTGTAGCTTTTGTTTATTATGCCATGTGATTGTATAATTGTTAATGGATGATTATGGACTAAAGACCAATTAAAATGAGTTGTGATTGGCCGCATGTGATGTGATAAGTTTATTTAAAAGGGTTGTATTTAAATTTATTTAAATTAGGTGATGTAATTATTTGGGGCTTGCATGCCTCTTTCCCTTTCTCTACATCTGTAATCCCCTTTTCCTTAATCCCTTTCTTTTTATTAAATTGTAATTCAAAGAAACTTGTGGAGGACTCAAGGAACCTGGTGGAGTCATGTACGAGAGAAAAACAAGGACTTTGGAAGGACTTGGCATGCACATCAAAGATCTTATAGGAAGATTTTTGTTACTATGTAATAGTTACATAAATTTAATTACGATCACCCAACCCTCCTTTTAAACATAGGGTTCATCTTTTATGGCTCAAAATTTGAACCCACCCTTAAAAGTCCATAATCTATCCTAGGCCCATTTATATATGTGATGTATGCTAGTTAGGGCCTTGAACTAATTTATTATATGTTCAAAATGAATCCACCCTAATCTCTAGGAGGACAGTGGGAGGATAATTGAGAACTAATAATAAAAGTGGGTCTAAACTTCTTTATATATTTGTGATGATATATATTTGTGATGCATGTGATGTATGGAAATTTATAAAAATGAGACCTTTTTTTTTACAAAACCCCTATTTTCATAAAATTAAGTTGTAAGGAAGAAGCCTTGGGCTTTATCCTAGCCTCCTACCATTACAAGAAAGGTGAGTCTTTATGATGGATGTGTTTGGCTGCAGATATGTGGGAACACATTCATTATGAAGGTTCAAACCGGCCTGTTACATATAGGATATCATGAGGTGCGATAATGGGGCTTACCAAGAAACTATTATGTGAGGGATGCCACATTCAATTGACCATACTCATATGAATGGTAGGTGTAACTTGACTAAAATGTACTATCCAAGAAACTATTATGTGAGGATACTACGATTTTAGAGGCTAAAGGATGATTGGAATTTGCTTAGGTGAAGCATTAGGATGAAGAGTTATCCACTCATTAAGGGTTAGTATCCAAGAAACTAACATGTGAGGTTACTAATTCTTAATGGGACCCCAATCCCTGCTATGGAAATTCAATCTTTTGAAATTCCCAAGTCTCATCATAGGGTGTATGGGATTTGAACAAAATAGTAGGAGGAAACATAGAAATTAAAGACCAAAAATTTTCATGTTTTATTAATATGAAATTTATATTATTTTCTGTTGTAGATGGCACCTCTAAACCCTCTCTCTCGTATTCTTGATGACAACCGTTTGACTGGTCCAAACTTTAATGACTGGATTAGAAATCTGAAAATTGTTTTGTCCGCTGATAAAATTAACTATGTCATTAAGTCTCCACGCCCTAATGCTCTACCTGAAGGGGCATCAGAAGAGGAACGAGACACTTACAAAAAGTGGCTCGAGGATGATGTGCAAGTGAGATGCTATATTATGGCATCGATGACCAATGAGCTCCAAAGGCAACATGAGGCCATAGATAGCTCACATGCAATCATCAAACATCTTAAAGAGCTATATGAGTCACAAAATAGGGTTGTAAGGTACAACACTGTTGGTGAGCTCTTTGCATGTAAGATGGTAGAAGGAACATCTATAAATGAGCATTGTCTGAAGATGATCCGGAATATCCATGCCCTTCATGATTTAGGTGTGGATATCTCTTCTGAGATGGGGACCGATATTCTACTTCACTCTCTTCCTGCGAGTTACAAACCGTTTATCATGAACTTTCACATGTCTGATGTGAATGATAAAGTCTCTTTGACTGATCTGATGAACATGTTGTCAACTGCTGAGGAAACCTTGAAAAAGGACTCCAAAGGAAGTGCTTTGGTTGTTGATGGGGCCTCAACTTCTAAATCCAAGCCCAAGGGCAAGGGTAAGAAGAAGAAGAAGTCCAATCTTAAACCAAAAAGAGGTGTGAAGAAGAAGGATTCAAATAACTCAAAGGGAAAGTGTTTCCACTGCGGCAAAACAGGTCATTGGAGGAGAAATTGCAAGGAGTACCTCGCCTCTTTGAAGAATGGTTCTTCTAGTGGTACGTCTTGTTATTTATTCATTTACTAATTACGAATTAGTATTCTGCTTATGGTATACGATACCTAATTGTGTTTTATTGTACAATGTGATTGTATGTAGGAGACAAAGGGAAGCAGAAGGTCGAGTGAACGTCGAGCTAGCATTGTTTGGGAAGGATCAAAGTGTTGGTGCCTTTGACATTGAAGCTTAATTCTTGACTTATTTATTTAAGAATTTTAAGAACTCTTTTATTATTGCCAGATGTAATAATTACTTCTTTTGAAGTTTTATTTAGTTTTGAATATTATGTTTTGAAACAGTTTATCTTTAATATTGGATATTTTGGATCTTTTCTGGCAATTATCTTGAAGTTCTTAATTCTTTATAAATTCTATGAATAAAAATAATAGTGTATATGGAGATTAAAGGGATAATACATAAGATGTATAAACCTTAACTTTTAGTTTGATTATACTTCATGTGTAATAGATATTTGAAACGTTCAAATGATTAATATGAAGTAAAACTGAAAGATAAATATTAAGAATATTTGGATGAATCTCAAAACACTATAAGACCTTAAAAATGTCAAACGATAGACTTTAAAGATTATTTGATAATATGGGATATTTCAAATAAAACTTTAAAAGGTGAGTTTTCTTAAATAAAAAGTTATTAGAAAACATGATTTCCACATTAGTTGAAAAACTATACCTTTATAAAACATTAAAGGAAATTTTATGTAATTAAAGAGTTTAATACATAAAGTACCTTGTTTTAAAAGGGACTAGTGGGAGCAGGAAAGTCATCAATTATTTTCTTTATAAGTATATACTTTAAATACTAACGTAGTATTTAGATTTCCATAAACGTTATAGGAATTCAAATCTATTCAAAAATGGTTTTTGAAAGGATTTTTATATGAGCAAAATATTTGAGAAATATCAAACTCATGTAATTATAAAGTATGTACTCACATCAATATCACAAAAATGCTGCAAACAGTTGTTAGCAGATATGATAATTGATTCAGAATAGTGATTCAGAATAGAAACAAGTATATTCTTAAAGGGAGTTTAAGAATGAGATACTTGCATATAAAGAAATTATATGGTTAGCCATTTACAGATTGCCTAAAAGAATGTCTAGTATACATTGTTTTCTTTTGAAAGCATAGGTCTCATTTACTAGGACATCAGAGTTGGCAGCGAATTTTAGTTTGAATACTATTATTGAAAATAATAATATGCAAAAGGGTTTTGCATGAATCTACTTTGCCTTAACACCTGTGTGTGTTAAAAGCCTTGTCTTACGAAGACTAGTATACGATACTATGGTGATTGGCTTTAGTGCAAGTGGGAGATTGTTAGAAGTATGCCCTAAAACCAATCCTAAAGGGTATATTAAGTTTCATATTATCATAATATATGGAAGGTATAACTTATCTAATATGTTCTAACATATATGATAGGGTCCATGAATAAATGATAAGAGAAATATGCATCTCAAGGTGTTGAGACAGAGAGACTGATATTTCTCATATACATCTATTCTAAAAGAGTTCCTACTCAAAGGTTTATTAAAGTGGATATTTAATTAACCGTTTGAAGAGTAGCACAGATTTAAACTAACTCCTATGGAGGATAGGTAGTCTTCCTATCAGTGTAGTGACACTTAGGTTAATCTGTGGGTGCATATTAGAGAATATGTACACTGAACATGATCTACAAAGAATGTTCCTATGGTAGTTCTGTCAAAGGAATATTCTAGTGTTATGTCCATTTATTTGGTAGTCCTTAGACCTGAGACACCATAGCTGTCTTATGCATAGGTTGCTAGAGTTTGATAGTATCTTGTACAGCCTTATCCATAAGGTTGTAATCGGTGCTTATTGGCTCTAATGAGTTATGCATGAAGATGAATGAGTGTGCAATAAGGAATCATCACTCTCAGTTATATGAGAGAGAATGTCAGGATTAGTCCACAAAGATAATTCTCAAAGGGAACCTCTGGCCAGAGTGATAGTTAAACAGTGAAAAAAGTTTCACTGCGATTACCTTATTGAGATTATATTTTGTGGAACAGATATCAAGTTGTTAAGATAGGGTTTGACTATAACCATACCTATTATCTTAACTGTGACATTAGGGGATGAAGGATTAAATAACATGAAGGGTTCACATAGTTCTGCTATTCACCTAAACCTAGGGTACGTCATGATATGTTGCTAGATGTCACTCATGACCAGTGAAAGCCTATTGATAAAGTGTTATCAATGAGGGCAAAATTGGAATCGTTCCAATTGAACCTTAAAATAGAGAGTTTCTATTTAGGAGACATAGAGATGTCCCTGTCCACTGCTAGGTTAGGGTGAACCCAAAGGGTCACACACAATAAAGTGTAAGTGAGTTTCTTGAACTTGTGGGAGGAGAATCCTATCTTTGAATTATGCTTGATTTTAATTATTAAAGGTTAATTAATTAAAAGTCAATCTTAACCAAGAATAGGATTACTCTATTCAAGGATGTTTGGTCATGCTAGCACTAGTAACCAAACACTCCTAAAAGAGGAGAAAGTCTATAAATAAGAAGAGAGGGAACCCTGAATAAGCAATCGTCACATTCTAGGGTTCCCACTCCTCCCTAGCCGTTTTCTCTCTCCTCTCTCCCTCTCCAAGCTAGCTCCTCACAAGGTGTTGTGGAGGACTAGAAGGTTCAAGGAGTCTTGCACTTGTGTGGATACACTTTGGAGGTTTCATCGTTTTGAAACTCGAAGGAAAGCTGCTTCGCAAGGATTACAAGTAAGCATGTTCTTATTTTTAATTATATGTTCTTGTATGTTTTAAATACATAACCCTATGCTTGAATCGGTTCTTGAAGGTTTTGTATATAGATTGTTTTCTTAAAAGAAAAATTTTTGTTTTTTCACTTCCGCTGCGAATCCATGTTTTGACACAAAACCTTTCAGAGTATAGTTAGGTGAAGACATGGAATTAGTTAAATGGCTAATAGTCATTTTGTGGCCCAACCCATACCCACCCCTAACCTTAGTCTTCCTTTTTTTGAAGGGCCGATCATCGACCCAACAGATACCTGATGGGTACCCATTTATTATCCACATATAAATGGATTTTTAATGGGTGGCCCATTTATTACCCATTTGTTAAAATGTACCAATTCATATCCATTTATATTAAATAGGTATGGACGGATTAATGGGTATGGGTCCAATTTGCCACCCCTAATGACAAAGAAGCTTGAGAGAACAGTAATCGTTCGAACTATTTACAAGTTCAAACCGCAAAACATAAACCCAAACCCTTCGTCTTCTCCATTTAATTTTAGGGTTAGAAAAATACTCATTTACTCATTCGAAGACAAAAAGGGTCGGGGCATCTACTAAAGGCCCTGACAAAAAGGGTCGGGGCATCTACTAAAGGCCCATGAAGGCTCCCTTATTCCCCTCAACATGGCATCCCATGGGTCAAATCCTGTGACCCAAGAAATCTTCAACATGGCAACTGCACACGTATGGTTCGAAGTGGGGGGCGTGCCAGAAAGGTTGACCTTGCACCGTTTCAAGGTATAAAATTGGTTCGAAGATTATCGAGCCAAAAAATTATAAATAATGCAATTGTGATAATTTGGCTTTGTCTCAATGAAGAAGACTTTTAATTAATAATATAAGGCAAAATAATTCAAATAACTTGAAATGTAACAAGTAGAACAATAGATAAAATGATTCGAAGAAACCATATAATTATATTATTACCTCCATTTTTTAGTACAGCAAGAATACACTTCTGTTAAAGTCCTTCGAAGCAGTCAAACATAAAAGGATAAAAGAGAGAGAGAGAGATCTTAGAAAAAAATGATATAGGGATAAGAGAGAGAGATCTTAGACAAAATACAGAGTATGGGGTGAGGAAAGAAGTCCTAAGTTAAATGATACATTGAGATGAGAAGAGAAAAAATAAAGATAAGCATAAAGATGTGAGTCTTGTGTGGTTGTGAAACCCTTTGCATGGAAGATTCTCCTTCTATTTATAAACTTGAAGAATAACTGCCTTCAATCCAGGTCCAATGAGAAATTTACAAGTGTCATAAGCTTCTGCAGTTTGTTTGAAATCTTTATGCATCGCTAAGGAGAAAACCTTGCTTCAACGTGATTGGCTTGAAAGAAATCTGCTCAACCGTTTTCAACCCAATTATTAAATGACATCTGCCCAATAAAACTGCTAATCCAACACGTAAATTTAAATAGTTAGATATTCTCAATTTAAATTTACAATCCGATAACTGCTATTAATTTTAAAAAGAAACGCACCACTAAGTGGCGGTAATTAGCATTTATTTCAGCATTTTAATCTAGTGTTACGCACCCTATTTCATAACATTTTCTTATTGGCACAAAGGGTTGAAACTGTATTCTTTTAAAATATCCACCATGTGTCTAAATTTTACTAGCCGGTTATTTTTAATAGTAAACATACCCCCCGCATCAAGAGAAACTCATTTAAGAGTTTTGAATTGATGGGACAATTCCACGTCTCTTCGATCCTGCTTCATCATTAGTGATTTTTAAAGAACTGCAAACTGAGTTCTCTGTTTTTTACCATTTCTAATCTTTCTATCTTCCATAGAATCGACAATGGCTGCTTCTTCTTCTGTTCCTTCGACCATCGAACAATCTTCATCTCTTGCGCTATCACAACTCTTCAATGAAACCCTAAAGTATCGTTCTGAAGATGTTTATCCAAACATTTTAAACCCTCATTCATCCAATGCCAAATATATGGTTTTAGGGCCATCTTTCAAAGGAGAAATCAACAAGGATTTCACTCCCCATTTTCCATTCCCTGAAGAGCAGCAAACTCTACTTCAACAAAGTAAAAAGCTTGAATGGGATGAACGACCCATTAGACACTGGCCCAAAGTAGAAACAGGGTGGAATGCTTGGGTTGAAAGAGCAAAGAGCTTTAAAGAACAGGAATGACATGAAATAGGAATGCTTGGGTTGAAAGAGCAAAGGGTTGAAAGAGCATTGCTTTAACTCCTTTTCTTTTAGCCAATCTATATAAGAGATGCCAAGAAATGCATTCCAAAAAACTGTCCTATCAAATGGGAGGCCCTTTTTGGAATTTGCAATTCTGGCTGTATGCTTATTTTCCTGAGATTCAGCCTAAATTGATTGATTTAAAAGATCAAACCTTTGTTAACTTTGGTGAAAAAATGATAATGACTGAAAATCTTCCTTCTCTCTCTTTTGAGAATTACTTGAATTTCTTTTTCAAACTGGGTCTTCAAAGAAATGCTTCCTTTTTTCAACCATTCTTCGATTCAAATATTGGACCTCAATGGCTAAAGAAAATTAAAAATATTCAAAATCAAGAAAACTACCCTTTATATGTGACATATTCTTGGGCAAGCTTTCTGATCTGCCAAGATCTCATTGTTTCTTCATTCGCTACTAGGGGTAGAGCACAATTTTTTGAATCTCAAGCTGAACCATACCTGCCCAATCTATTTGCAAGGCAATTTGGTCTTCTTCAAGCCATTCCTGTCCCATATGTGAGTTCATTCAACCCAGTTGCTTCCACCAGAATTACCTTCAAATCAATTGACCAAATTCAAAGCATCCTTGCAATTTGGTCTTAGTACCATTTCTCTGACAAAGAGATTCTAGAAGTAAGTAAGGAGCCTTGGAAAGTATTCTTTGATGGGGCTCATAATAAGAGAGGATGTGGAATAGGCGTGTTGTTAGTCACACCGGAGAATAACTTGATACCATTATCTGTCAGGTTATCCTTCGATGCTACTAATAATATAGTCAAATATGAAGCATGTATCCTAGCATTGGAAGCTGCATTGGTGTTAGGTATGGAAGAATTGGAAGTATATGGGGATTCTGGCTTGATCATATGTTAGACTAGAGGAGAATGGAAGACTCGGGATAAGAAGTTGTTACCCTACCATGAATACTTAGAGACTTTGGTGAAAGAATTCCGTCGAATCGACTTCTTTTATCTGTTTAGGTTAAAGAATAAGTTTGCGGATGCCTTAGCCACTCTAGCATCCATGGTAGATATCCCTAAAGATGAAGGTGTAACTCCTCTCATTATCGAGTCCCGAGAAGAGCCGGCCTACTGTTGTGTTATCCAAAAAGGAGAGCCGAATGATGGAAAGCCATGGAACTATGACATCCAACAGTTTGTAGAAAAAGGAGAGTATCCGATAGAGGCATCATCCGTAGACAAAAAGACCATAAGAAGGTTAGCCAGCCAGTATATTCTGTGTGGGGGAAACTGTACCGGCGATTATACGATGGAGTGCATCTGTTGTGCATCAATGAACAAGAAGCTGAAAGAATAATGTTGGAAGTGCATGAAGGGGCGGCTGGGGCTCCGCATATGAATGGATACATGCTAGCAAAGAAGATCGTGAGACTAGGGTATTATTGGTCAACCATGGAAAGGGATTGCCATCTATATGTCAAGAAATGTCATAAATGTCAAGTATTTGCAAGTGGAAAACATCAACCCTCGATCCACTTACTACCATATCTTGCAAATGGGGCATTGACATCATTGGCAAGGTAACCCCTGTAGCCTCAAAAGGACACGAGTACATCCTGGTCGCCATAGATTATTTCACCAAGTGGGTAGAAGCTGCATCCTACAAGACATTGAATGCCAAGCAAGTAGCGATGTTCATACAGAATAATATCATCTACCGATACGGAGTGCCCCACGAGTTCATATCTGACAATGGACAGCATTTCCGAAAAGAAACCGAAGCGCTCTTACAAAAGTATAGTATCAAGCATCATCGCTCATCTCCCTATAGATCACAGACAAATGGGGCTGTCGAGACAGCAAATAAGAATCTCAAGTCGATATTGAAAAAGACCACCGAGACTTACAATGACTGGCATGAGAAATTACCATTAGCACTGTGGGGATATCGTACTTCCATTAGATCATCGACCGGGGCTATACCTTTTTCTCTCGTATATGGAATGGAAGTTGTATTGCCTATAGAGTTAGAAGTCTCGTTATTAAGGATTGCCATGGAGAGTCAACTGGCAGAGGTAGAATGGGTAAGGAACCGGTATGAAGAGTTAGCTCTACTAGATGAAAGGTGATTGAGGGCACTTTACTACATTCAGGGGTATCAAAGAAGAATAACCAAAGCGTTTGGTAAAAAAGTGAAGCACAGAGGTTTGAAGAAAGGGGATTTAGTACTAAAAGAGATCCGAGCACCGATCCACGACTCGCGAGGAAAGTTCAAGCCCACATGGCTAGGCCCTTACATCATCAGAGAAATACTGTCAGGCGGAGCCGTGAAGATTGCAGACATTGACGAGAATGAATTCTCTCAACCCACCAATTTGGATCAATTGAAGAAGTACCATATATAAAAAAAGTAAAAAAAAAAAAAAAGAGCCCGCTAGGTAGAAAACCCGAAAGGGCTGCCTAGGCAAAAGTTAGGGTATTCAAATA
>JAESVK010000606.1:933729-969790 GCA_017140935.1 Hamamelis virginiana | reverse complement strand
ATCATCATAACAAATAAAAATAATAATAATCGAACTACCTCCTATACTGCAACTCATAATTTTGTTTATTTTTTTATTTTTAACTTTAGCTATTCATATGAAAATGAGGTCGGGTAAATTTGGGGTCTATGACACATGATTATAAATTGCTATGGCGCCAACCTATTTGTTCTATCGATTTATTTGTTGCCTACAACCCTTTTCCTTTTACTGGGGGTGGGGGGTGGGAGGAGATGAGGTCAGGTTGGATTAGTTAAGTTAACCACAGCCCAACTTTAACACTTGCTCTAGTAATCAAGGAGTTTACATGCAGTTGGTTTATTTTGCTACATGATCGGTTAAGTTGACCACAATATGCAATAATCCTCAATGACAAATGCTTAATTCCCGTTGGAACGCATAATTTTCAATTTAATAAAAAGTCTCCAAGTTTGGGAACAATCTTTAGTTCCCATTAGAAAGCATTGCATTAATTACACATCATATCAAAAAATTTAAAATTTCAATAAAATCTCCAACAGTCACATCATACCTGATGTTTTATTATCAAATTTTTTTATTAAGTTTTTATCATCCCAATAAATCTAAAATATAAAAAAAAATATAATGTGAAATGTGAATATATATATATATATATATATATATATATATATATATATGTGAGATTAGTGATTAGGGATTATGTGACCATAAGCATAGTTATTAGACCCGGACCGGTCCGGCCGGTGAACTGGACCCCTAACCGGTCTAAGTTGATAATTGGATCAGTTAAGCAATTGACTCGGTGTGAAGCAGTGTGACTCGCCTTGAACCGATGCGAACCGGCCGGTCTGACCGGTTGAACCGGTCAATTAACAATTCAAATTTTTTTTAATTAAAGTTGCATTCCTTGATGTTTGAACTCATAACCTCTTTAAAAGAAAGAGGATGGGAGCTTTAAAAACTAGGCTATGCTTTACTTGTTGCTATTATAATGCAATATATAAAATATAATCTTATTACATTCATATACTTGTAAAAATCTCAAATATATTTAAAATAATATATATTTTATAATTAAGCGGTCCGACCGTTGATCCGGTGGTTGAACCAGTGACCCGACCACCCGACCTCTTGTCCGGGTCGATGTCCGGTCTAGTTCTGATAACTATGACCGTAAGTTGATGTATACATATGAGATATGGGCCTTTTTAGTAGTTTTTAGTACTAAGTGGGTGTAAAAAGAAATTTATGTTTTTTAGGATTAATTGAGTTAGGGTTATTTTGGGTATTATGGTGGGTGTAGGTAGTAAAAAATATACTTTTTAAATTTAGTGGTGGGTGTAGGTAATAAGTGTGTGACACTAGCTGTGAGATCCGGGAAAAAAAAATATATATAAATAAATAAATAAAAGAGTAGAGGATTATTATAGTCCCTTTCACATAGAATTAAAACCTTACCTAACCAATATAACCAAGAACTTTTCTGGTTCAATGCGTTCAATGGGATATTTGTATATAGAATTAGTTGGAGATGGGTTCGAAAGCAGTGGAGAACACGTGGCAATCTTTAAGCTTGGGAACACATTCCCATTTAGCTGCTGTGCATGCTGTCAAACCCTTATGCCATGTTTTGGCTAAGTCATCGGTCAAGAGCAGAATTTTAGTTTCTATACTCGACTGAAACACAAAAATTCACAAGAAGAAGAAAAACGTGATAATTTGAGAGAGAGAGAGAAAGAACCTGCAGAGAAGAGAAAGAAGAAGAAGAAGAAGAAGAAGAAGAAGAGAGAGAGAGAGATGTACGGTGAATAGAAGGACCCGATAGATAGAAAAAGAATCAAACATACCATTAAAATTTGGATTTGAATACTTCGAAGGTGAAATTATTTTTCTATTTCTGTTATATACTGTATTATGAAGAGTTTATAGTAGACTTAAAGCATGAAAGCTAAAATCACAATGAACACATAACCTATTCAACGGTGGAATAATTTCGAGTCAAGATACGATTATGAATTCTGTGTATTTGAATCTTGTGATTATTTTTCTCATGATATACATGATGTAAAGAGTATGTATACCAAATTTAGTGAATTATCTATGTGTAGATTAATTTCTATGAATTATTGAAGCTTAAATAGCCCCAAATCTTTAAAAATTCACCATAAATTGTACATTTGTCGAAAAATTATGAATTTTGGATAAGAAATGCTCATTACTAAGTTAAGGTCCACTCATTATTTTCTCACATAGAATAGGTATTTTGAAAAACCGACCGTTGGATTAAATAATCTAATCGTGTATGTTATGTCTGTCAAAAATCACAATAATCTGACCATTGATTTTCAAAATACAGTTCGTGAAACACTTTAATGGTATTTACTGCTGGATTTTGTAACAATTGTTTAAGAGTCTATATTTTGAAAACCGAAGGTTGGATGATAGTGATTTTTGGCAGACATGACATACATAAGAATATTATTTAATCTAACAGTTAGTTTTTCAAAATACATATTCTAATGGTGTGTGGATCTTAAATTAAGATTAATGACCGATCCTTATTTGATAATTTCTGATTTTGGATATGTTGTATATCTTGATTTTAGAAAATTTTAAAAACTGAAATTATCGAAAAAGGTTGAGAAATGAAGGAGATATCGCCTTTGGAAGTTTCTACAAAAACCTATCAAAAATATGAAGTTACATGAAGAAGATGACTTGTTTGATGCAGGAAAGTGTACTGCACGTGGGTCTCACGTAATGGGCACATGAGGGCATTGGGGGTCACTTGCTTAATTTTTTCTTAAATTCATATACAATTAAGCTAAAAACTTCTATGGGATGAAATTGTGTGTTTGGTTACCAAGAGAATGTGTAGAAATTCATAAAATTCAAGGGCCATAAATCAATGGTCTTTAAGTGAGAAAATAAGTCTTTTATTCAGCAGGACTATCTTACATATAAAAGGGAACATAAATTAGTAAGTTGGGCATTTTTAAATAATATACGAGAACTTTAATTTAATGGTTAGAATATTAATATAAAAATAGGTAAAATAAAAAGGATATTTGTGCAAAGTTTATTAATATGAATGAAAGAAAATTAATTGTGATTTTGTTTGAATGCAGGAGACTTCTACTCATGAGTTATGATTTCAAGTCATGGATCAAAATGCAGAAAAGATGGAGAAGCAGCAGGGCCCCTGAGATTTTGGATGCCCTAGGTCGGGCTCCAAAAATGTTGCCCTTGCTACATATCGACTAAAAAAAAGCGTGTAAAATTTTAGTTATTTATCCTTAATTTCTCATGAGTTAAATGTACAACAATCAATTCACAAAGCGCACTGTTAATAGGCTCACCTCGAACCCTATCACTGATTTACCATTTTAATATTATATATATATATAAAAGAAGCTAAAACTTATAACAATCAAATCAGAAAAAATGTTTTCTATAGGTTCACCCCAAACCTCCTATCATAATTACAAATATAATTAAACTAATAAAGAAAACCTACAACAATCAATTCACAAGGAAGGTTTTCAATATGCCCATCCCGAACCTCGTATCATCATTACAAATACAACAATTCTTTTTGTCCACCTTTTTTGTCCTCTCTTGTGCATTTGACCAACTTGAAAGTTCAATCAGTTATTTTGAAAAATCGATTGTTGGATTTGATGTTCCACTAATTCGTATCAAGAATACAGAAAATCACATTGATCCAATGGTTGGTTTTTCAAAAAAATAGACCGTGATAGTTTTTCACAATTTTTTCATTATATTTTTTAATTTTTTTCAAAATTGCAAAAACCGACCACTGGATCAATGTGATTTTTTGCATTCATGATAAATATAAGTGAAATATCAAATCCAACGGTGGATTTCTCGAAATAAATGTTCCAAGTTGGTCAGATACATAAGGGAAGACAAAATGGGAAGACGAATGGAAATATCAAACAAATAAACAATCAATTCATAATGAGAGTTTTCAACAGGCTCACCCCAAACCTCCTATTATCATTACAAATATATCAAACTAATAAACAAGATTTGATTACAACTTTTGAATATAATTCCATTAAAATAAATATAATTCAACTATATTTTCCATAAATGTGTCAAACATACATAGAACAATGATACCAAGAAAATAACTAAATTATATTCTAAAGAAAAATGCAATAACAAAAAATAGATGCTAAATAGTAGAACATATATAGTATATTGGGGTTTGGTCCTTTGAACTGTTCTTGAATAAAAATTGATTGTCTAAGTATTACATCACTACTAAGACCAATTAAATGCCCCTAAATTTTACTAAAAAAAAGGATGCCCAAGGCGGTTGCCTTTTCAGCCTGCCCTTAGGGCCGGCCCTGAAGCAGGGTGATAGTTCAACCCAGTTAGGGGAAACTAGTGCAGCTGCTAATGTCACATCGCAGTCTTCATCAGATTCTAGTGATGAAGGAGATGAAATTCCTGGTAGTTCTGCTAGTAATATTCAGTGAGAAGTCGAGTAGTAGTAATAGTTAGGAACTAGATAAGAAGTAGTGTGAATAGTTTTGGGATTGTGTAAAGTCATTTCTTGTTGAAATGGTACTATGTGTACGGCTGTATAGTTTATTCTTTTTGACTTGTAAATTAAGAGTATATGGTGTATATTTTGACCGACTAATATGCATATAAGGAGTGATGCTGTGTGTAAAAGTTGTTGATTATTTTGGAGGTGTTATACTAGCAATTTGTGATTGGATGTTAAGATCATGTCACGTCATTCAAATATATTATTCATCTCTTATTTTTGATGATGTGTCATGATGTAAGATATCAAGCAAATACAAGTACAAAAAAGTATAAGCAAAGAATCTGGATTTCATCTTCTGGTGCTAAAAATTAAAATACTCACCGTGAGTGCCGCCGGTTGAGAGGTGTTCCTGAGAAAAGGGGTACATCTCGTACCTTAGCCAACAGCTCGGTCTAAGAATTCTCCGACCTTCTTTTGCCGACGAGCAATTCACAATTTCCTTAACAGCACCTACCAAGCAATTGCTGCAGTCATATTCAGATAAATCTGGTGTACACTGCACGAGACCGTAAAGCTTCTTAGAAGCCGTAATACTATAACCAACTTCAGTGGTAGCATACATCCGTTTAGAAGGATCTTGAATTGCTGTAATTAAGTTAAGGAACATCGTCTCCAAAGTCTTATTGAAAATTTCCGGCTCTGTTGTGCTATTAGAGCTGACAAAATCACAAATATATGGTGACACCTCCACGGTGGAGAAGAAAGATGTATCGGAGTAGCGCACCAAACACTGATCGTACCATATCATGGCCTCTTTCTTGTCGGAACAGTTCATTACCATTTGTTGAATTGCAGCATTCGTGCAATTTCTGCAGATATCAGGAGCTATATTGCCTGCGCAGACATGGAACCCATAAACTTGATCTGGGTTTTTTCCTTGGGTATCATTTTTGTAGCCGGAGGTAGCGTTGTATAGCGAGCCGTACAGGAGGAGACCCAGATTAGTGTTGAATTTGCTATTGACAGAGAAATTAGAATTATTTGGGCAATGAGGATAATATTTTTGGGCTATAACTGCAGGACCATGTGAGAGAACAAGGATTAAAGATGAAAACAAGGCAACAAGAGGCGTCATCTGTTTTCAGTTTCTCTCTCTGCCCCGGAAGCACAAGGCAGAGACACATCCCCTGATCTCTAATGTCTTTCATGGATCATCTGTTTCCCCTTTTTCCTTTGACTAGTAGCAGCCAGAACAGTAAAGTCTATCGTAGTAACATTCTGCCTTTGACGAGTAAGCAAGCTGCTGAGCGATTCACACAGCAGCTTCTCTCTCTCCGTATTTCATTTGTCCTCTGTTTCTGTGGGTCCTATTTCACAAATCTCTGGGTGAACTAGCTCGAGCTAAATGTCCTAAAAGGATAAGCTCAAAAGTCATGGGTAATTTTTTTACTAGGACTTGGCTAGACTCAAGAAGAGTGGACCCTGAACTTTCTTATGTGAGTGACTTGGCATTTTAGTCACTGTAAGATGGAAATTTTGGAAAACCAACTGTTAGATTATATATTCTTCCGACTAATGTTATACATGTCAAAAATCACACTGATTTGACAATCGGTTTCTAAAATACTGACTGTGAAAAACTTTGACAATTGGATTCATATGTACTGTCATAGATTTTATAACTTTTATTTTAGAAATTGACCATCAGATTACTATGATTTTTGGCATGCATATCATACATATAAAGAATATTCAATCTAACGACCAATTTTTCAAAATATTCATTTTATATTAACTAAAAAGTCAAGTCTTCACATAACCTTATGTGAGGACATCCTCATAAAAAATGTAAATCCAAAAGTTGTATCCTTTATTATGAGATGCACTTGAGTAAAGTTGTGTAAGCATAACTGAACATGCCAGATTAACTATAAAATAGATTTTGAAAAATTGATAGTTGAAACACAATCTTTTACTATACGTTATGTACGTCAAAAATTATTGTAATCCAACTATCCACAAAATTGATTGTTTAAATTAAGATTAGGATTGCCACTAAATTGGTCCATGCAGTTAATTAATATGGGAGTACTAATCACAATTTCATCTGTTTTTGTTTATTTCTTTTTTCCTTGATCTTTATTTTGGATGGAAAGCCATAGCCCTCATTAATTTTAGGAGAATTTGGTGAGAGGTCCCTATTTGAGAGTTTTCCCTCCAAAAAGTTCTCTTAAAAGATTTTTCATGTCAAAAGGATAAGATTTTACATGCCAAAAGTCCTTTTGGCATGAATTGGACAAAAATACTCCTTCTTCTTCAAACAACCTTCAACCCTAACTCCATTCCAATCCAGATTTCACTATGCCCTCAAATTTCACTACACCGGATGCCGTACTTCACTGTGCCGGACGCCGGACTTCATTGCATCAAACACCGGATTTCACTGAAGTTTTAATGCATTTCATTGCATTTATTTATGCATTTCACTGCATTTTTTTGGTCATTTTACTGCATTTTTTATGCATTTCACTTCATTTTTTATGCATTTCACTGCATATTTTATTCATTTCACTTCACTTTTAATGCATTTCACTGCATTTTTAATGCATTTCACAGTATATCTTATTCATTTCACATCATTTTTAATGCATTTCACCGCATGTTTATTCATTTCAAAGCATTTTTAATGATTTCACTGCACTTTTTATTCATTTCACTTCTCTACATTTCTATCTCACATGACACCATAGCACTCAAAAAAAGGGGGGGGGGGGGGAAAATGAAAATCATCATCAGATCCCAATTACATCAACATTTTTTGAGAAATAATTTCATGCTTTCAAGAAATAATTTTTAGAATGCAGTGAAATCATTTTTAGAAATAATTTCATGCTTTCTAGATTTGTTTGATGTAGCAAAAGAACAAAGAGAAAAAAAAATCTCTCCGTTCAAGCAATTACAGAGTTTGTAGTCTCTAAAGTTTATTTCATTTGGAACTTCGTGCTCTTATGCCTCAGACCTCTGTATCTTTATCTTCTCGATCATCAACTGTATCATCATTTCCACCTTCACTTCTTTAAAGTTTTAGTAGAAGATCCATGATTGCCCACCAGAGATGGCTGTTCAGCTAGCGTCGATGAAGGTTTCCAGCGATGTAAGGATAGATTATGCCATTGCAATCGATAAACTAAATCTGAAACACATGCAATTCCTTAGAAAAACATAGAATCTTACATTTATGTGTGTGTGTGTGTGTGTGTGTGTGTGTGTGTGTATGTATTACATTCAATGTATTTCAATCTATAAGGAATAAAAAAGATCAAATTAGATCTGTAAGAGAGGAAGAATAAAAGAGTCGCAAATATGTCTGAGCTCGCCGAAGATGGAGATGAACTCGCTGGAGAAGGAGATGTTGCTGCTGGCCTCGTCAGATGAGCTCTTGGATTCACCGAAATAATGGATGATACTGTTGTTGGCCTCGCTGGAGAAGATGGCCAGTGAGGAGTCCCAGAGAAAATCGGCCGGAAACGTAACATGAAATATCTCCCTTTTGTTTACAGGCAAATCTGGTATCAAAAAAATTATTTTAAATTTTAGGACTTAATGCATTAAAATCTGTTTAAAGAGGACTTTAGCCATTAAAAATTCTTAGTGAAGACTAAATGCAAGAGAGAGGTGTAAAATAGGACCTTTGGCCAAATATCTCTTAATTTAATTTAACCAAAAGTTTGGAATGCTTGATAGGAGATATTTAAAATGATTTTTTTCTCCTCTTTAACCCGCCGATATCTCTGACCCCTTCTTGTCTTGCTCTATAAAAGGTTGATGGATATTTAACAACTTCAAACTTCTTAATTATTTTTTGGGGTACACAACTTGAAACTGTTAAAGTACCAGATTAGTTAGTCTGTTAGAGATGATTGTTAGTTTGTTAGTAATGGTTACAGCAGATTAGTTAGTCTGTTAGAGATGATTGTTAGTTTGTTGAAAGATTAGATTCCTTTCTCTCTCTCTCTCTCTTCTTCTATAAATACTAGGTTGTATCTCTGTTATATTTCAATGAAAATCATTTCTTCTTTTTCTCTCTCTATAATTTTCTTTATGGTATCAGAGCACCATGACCAACGTCAGTTAGAATTTCGTTCTTTCTCTTTCTGTCAATTCTAGGGTTTAATCTTTCTTTTCCTTCTCCTTCTTCTCATGCTTCTCCATTTCTGTTCTAATTTTCCAGATCCTTGAAATTTCAGTTCACACAGTTTCGTTTTCATTATGGTCCTAGATCCATTACAGTTCTTGATCTCAAATCTCAACTCAATAGTTACAATCAAACTAGATTCCACAAATTACCTTACATGGAAAGCACAAATCAGTGCTGCACTTGATGTATATGACCTTATTGGTTATATCAATGGCTCTATTCCTATGCCAACTGAGGAAATTGAAGCTACTGTTGATGGCTCCATACAGAAAATTACAAATCCTAAGTTTACAGAGTGGAAAAGAGTAGATCGTCATCTTAAAAGTGCTATCAATGCCACAATACATTCAACTCTTCTTCCTCATGTTGTCAATCTTAAACATGCTTTTGAAGTCTGGAGAACTCTAGAAAAAAGGTTGAATTCAACTTCAAGATCTCATATCATGCAGTTGCGAAATGAGCTTCAGAGAGCTAAGAAAAATTCTGCAACACCTATGAATCAGTATCTTGATGAGGTAAAACAAATTACAGACAAACTTGTGGCAACATCATGTACTGTTAATGATGAAGAAATAGTTCTTATTATCTTGAAAGGTCTTCCAAGAGAGTATATGTCTTTTAAAACTGCCATTAGAGCAAGAGAAACCTCAATTACTGTAGAGGAATTATCAAATCTTCTTCTCAGTGAAGAAATTAATGTTTCAATGGAGGAACTAGAGCTCAATTCTTCACCTGTAGATGTGTCTACAGTCTTTACTGCTCAGAAAGGAGGTTATCCTTCTAATAACATGAATTACAGAGGTCAATTTAGAGGCAATTTCAGATATGGAAGGGGGCAAAATATAGGCAGAGGCAATTTCAGTCATGGTTTCAATTCTGGTCGTGGAAATCATGGCAGGGGCAATGGAATTCTACTTCCAATTTTCAAGAAGTAAGGTATTAAATTTGCAATAAAGCACGGCATACTGCTAAGGATTGCTGGTATCGTAGTGATCTTGGTTATCAACCTCAATCCTTCACTTCTCAACCACAAGCCATGCTAGCTTCTGATCAAACCACATCTGATTCTCAGTGGTTCTTTGACTCTTGAGCCACACATCATATCACTTCTAATGTACACAATCTACAACAGCCAGAACAATACACTGGTACTCAGAAGGTTGCAGTAGGTAATAGTACACATTTGAATATCAAGCATAAGGGAGATGGTATACTTCCCACACCTTTGACTCAATTTCATTTGAAGAACATTTTACATGTTCCGAACATATCAGCCAATCTTCTTTCAGTTCATAAATTTGCTCAAGCAAACAATTACATAATTTCTTTCTCTGCTTCTGGTTTTGTTGTGCAGGACATAAACTCGAACAAAGTACTTTTTCAAGGGAGCAGTAAAGATGGCTTATATCCAGTGCACAATATCAGTAAATCAAAATCCGTACATCAACATCAGTCTTCTTCTGTTCCAGTATTAGTTCAGCCCTTAATGCTTCTACTTCTACTTGGCATAACAAGCTTGGTCATCCCTCTAGTCAATGTTTCAAACATCTTAACAATCATCTAGGCATTTCTTCATCACTAGCTAATACTAAGTTCTTTTGTAATAGTTGTGCTGTGAATAAAAGTCATAAACTTCCATTTTCCCTCTCTGTGACAGAAACTTTTGTTCCTCTTACTCTTATTCATATTGATGTTTGGGGACCTCTATCTGTTCCATCAATGCAAGGATTTCGATATTATATTGTGTTTGTGGATGATTTCTCCAGATTTTGTTGGGTATTTCCTTTACTCTATAAATCTGATGTTCCTAGAGTTTTTCTTCAGTTTAAAACCTTAGTAGAAAATCAATTTTCTACTAAAGTTAAAACCATAAGAACAGATGGAGGAAGTGAATTCATTAATCAGCATCTAAAATCTATTCTGTTGACTCATGGAATTTATCATCAACAGACTTGTCCTTACACTCCCCAACAAAATGGGATAGCTGAAAGAAAACATCGTAATCTCACTGAAGTTACTCGAACCTTACTGCATACAGCCTCTGTTCCTTTCTCATATTGGGTAGAAGCATTAATGACTGCAACTTTTCTGATTAATCGGCTACCTACTCCTGTTCTGAACAATATATCACCCTATGAGAAACTTTTTCATGTTTCTCCAGATTATTCTGTGTTAAAAACGTTTGGGTGTCTTTGTTTTCCTTGGTTGAGACCCTATACTCATCATAAACTACAACCTCGGTCCACACCTTGTTGTTTTCTTGGATATAACTCTCAAGCTAAAGGTTACAGATATTTGGATATGCAAACTAAAAGACTTTATCTCTCAAGGCATGTTGTTTTTCATAAAGATTTGTTTCCGTTCCAATCTTTTACATCTATTCCTCCTCCTCAACATGATGTTGATCCATCTTCTTCACAACTTCAATCTAACACTTTTTCTCCCTACCAAAATGTTGTTTCATTTCCACCATCTGTTGTTCCATCTACTCCTCCTTTATCTCCAGATGCTCCTCCTTTGTCTCAAGTTGCTCCTCCTTCCTCTCTTAATACTCACTCTATGACTACCAGATCTAAAGCAGGTATTGTTAAACCTAAACACACCTTGTCTCTAGCAACTTCTCTTCAAAACTTTCCTTTGTCTGAACCAAAATCTTATACTGAAGCCTCTAAATCTGCCCCTTGGAAAGATGCTATGCAATCAGAGTTTGATGCCCTTCAACAACAAGGAACTTGGTCTTTAGTTCCTCCTCCACAGCGTAAGAATGTTGTGGGTTGTAAGTGGGTTTTTAAGCTCAAAACCAATGCTGATGGAACTATTGCTAGGCATAAGGCTCGGCTTGTTGCTCAAGGCTACACTCAAGAGTATGGCCTGGATTACACTGAAACATTTAGCCCAGTAGTTAAGCAACCTACTATTCGTATTGCTTTATCCTTGGCTCTGCAGCATAATTGGGACATCAAACAGTTGGATGTATCAAATGCCTTTCTTCATGGGGTATTGTCTGAAGAAGTTTATATGATTCAACCTCAAGGGTTTGTGGATTCTCAATATCCTACCTCTGTATGCAAACTAAACAAGGCTCTCTATGGGTTGAAGCAAGCACCAAGGGCCTGGTTCGAGACCTTTTCAACATTTCTCATTCATCACTGCCAATTTACATTAAGCCAAGCAGATCCCTCCTTATTTGTTCGACATTCTTACGGGGATATTACTCTACTGTTGGTTTATGTGGATGACATTTTAATTACTGGTTCTAGTTCTGTTGCTATCACTCAATTGGTTGCCTCTCTTCAGACTAAGTTTTTCATGAAAGATCTTGGGCAGTTGAACTATTTTCTTGGGATAGAGATTCATAAGTCTACTGATGTTTTGCATCTTTCTCAATCAAAGTATGCTCTTGAAGTTCTCACCAAAGCTGGAATGGTTGATTGCAAACCTTCTCCTACTCCATCTACCTCAAAGTCCTCTTCAATTGATTCTTCTTCACCCTTCTCTGATCCAGCATTGTATCGCAGCATTGTTGGGAGTCTTCAATATATGACTCTTACACGTCCTGATATTTCGTTTGCTGTTAATCAAGCTTGTCAGCATATGCAACATCCTCTCACTTGTCACTTTGCTGCAGTAAAACGCATTTTACGGTATCTCAAGGGAACACTTTATCATGGTCTGGCCTTTTGAGCTTCCCCTTTGGTTCTCACAGCATTTTCTGATGCTGATTGGGCATGAGACTTTTTGGATAGGCGTTCTACCTCTGGTCTATGTGTTTATTTGGGCTCTAATATGATATCTTGGTCAGCTAAGAAGCAACCAACAGTTGCTCGATCGTCTACTGAAGCTGAATACATGGCTTTAGCTCAAGCCACGGCTGAATTGTGCTGGATTCAATCTTTACTCAGAGAACTTCATGTTGATCTCCCTGTAACTCCCATCCTTTGGTGTGACAATAAGAGTGCTATCTCTCTTGCTTCTAATCCTGTTTTTCATTCGTGGACTAAGCATATTGAGGTGGATTATCATTTTATTCGTGAGAAAGTTCTTCAGAAAGTCATCAATGTTCAGTTCGTCAGTTCCTCTGCTCAATATGCTGATATATTTACAAAGTCCTTGCCTACGGCTCAATTTCAGTTTTTGACTAGCAAGCTAATGGTGCAGCCAAGTCCCATTAGCTTGAGGGGGGATGTTAAAGTACCAGATTAGTTAGTCTGTTATAGATGATTGTTACTTTGTTAGTAATGGTTACAGCAGATTAGTTAGTCTGTTAGAGATGATTGTTAGTTTGTTGATAGATTAGATTCTTCTCTCTCTCTCTCTCTCTCTTCTTCTAAAAATACTAGGTTGTATCTCTGTTATATTTCATTAATGAAAATCATTTCTTCTTTTTCTCTCTCTATAATTTTCTTTAGAAACTTCTGAAAAAATTTCATTATTTTAAGTTTTAAAAATCGAAAAACAAAAATCATTTTGAGACCTCACCCAATTAAGGAGGCCCTTAATTAGGACTTCTCGGGTAGCATACATATATGCCAGTCGAGGGATCAAAAGCTAGCTGCCTAATATATCATTCACAACGTATCGAAATTTCTCGGGTTCAGAAATATTCATCGGGTTTTCTTGATGTTTAATTTGTTTTTTGTGCAATTAATTAATTGGCATATTAATTTCCTCTGATCCCATTCAACTGCTTCATTTGAGTTTGGACAAAGCTTCTGAATGTCTTGCGATGCAGTATCTATGCACTTCTTGCAGTACTCTTCACTTGTAAGTTGTAATGAAGTCGCAGAGAAAGAGACCATAAACTCGATCAGGGTCATTTCCAGAAGAGGTATTGTAGAATTTGGTGTGAGCTAGAAGCATTAGAGGCTAAGGAATGGAGGAGATTGTTGAGATTAATTTGAAACTGACTAGTGATTGTTGAGATTAGTTTGCCTCGAGTAATAGGTGGAATTCTCAGTTATTTATAGGTGAAACTGTTTTCCTTCCTATTCCACTGCATGTGAGACATGATATGAATGGGTCTAGATTTCATGGGACTGGAGAGAAATTATGAATTGACTTGTTGACACTTGCATCGTGGGACTCACTGGTGATCACTTTTTTGGTAGTACATCTGTTCAAGTGCACAACACGAAACTGGTCATAAAAGTATTGGTAAATTAGTGACTTAAAAAATCACAGCATGAGACCCCATAAAGTGGCACGTATAAAATTGGTAGTCAACCTTTAATCTCTTGATCGAGATTCTAATGCATGTATTTTCTACAATGTAAATGCAAAGAGAAAGGCTACTTGGTTAATTTTAAGAATAGCTATCTCAAGCTATTTTGTTTCTAGCGTTCTCGTTTGGTTAATTATAAGAACCGTTACTTGAAGCTGTTCTCTTTTGGTTAATTTTAAGAACGGTTACCTCAAGCCGTTCTCAAAGTCCTTAACCTAGTTAGTGTTAAAAAATTTGAACTTATTGCATTATAAATAAATGAAAAAATATATTTTCATGGTTTGAACCTTGAACCTATTGTTAAAAAATTTTAATTGTTGCATTATTCTACTAATTCAACCTTTTATACTTGTTTAATATAATTTTTTTTTTTAAAAAAAATTAAAGTATATAGCTAGCTTACTCTAATTCAATCATCTTATTGTTACTCTAATCAACTAAAAGACTTTTATAAGATAGTTAATTATTTTAAACTTTTAAATTATTATATATTTGTAAGGGTTATATAATTATAACTTCTAAAAGGACAAGATCGATCCAGCCAACCGTTTACTCAGATTTGGCCTTTTATAATTGGCCGATTCTATCTGAATTCCGATCCACCAAAATTGATCTGATCCGTTAATCCGAACCTTTAATATATAATCTGATACTATATTAATTTGATCGGTCCACCAATCCAATTTGCATTAAATTATATTTCATTTTGAATTGATTATTATTAATATATATGCTTTAATTTATTAACTCTTTTTCAAATTTGGTAACACTAAAAACTTAAAATACAATAATTCCAACAAAAAGTTTGACTGTACTTCTAAAGTTTTCCTAACTTAGTTTATAATGGAAAACATAGTTTTTCATTATGATTTTTGTAAAAAAATCAACCATTGGATCAACATGATTTATAACTAACATGACGTTCATAAGAGGGGTATCTAATTCAAATGATCAGTTTCTCAAAAATATGATATGCAACTGGCGATATGAAAAACTATATGTGTTTCTTTTTTTCTTTCTTTTTTTTTTTTTTCTTTTTTTCTGTTCTTCGAAATGTCACAATTTTACGGTCATATCGATTTTTCGGAAACCGACCGTTGGATCACGTTGATTTTTAGCAAACATGACATTCATAAGATGAGTATTTTATTCAATGGTTAATTTTTTAAAATTCACTTGGTAGCTGATTATATAGAAGTATAAAGTGTATATATATATTTACATGAAATGTCAATGTGAAAATTTGTGACTTTTGTTGTTCAAAGTATCACCATTTTCTCCGTTGTTTTTTTTTTTTTAAAACTGACCATTGGATCACTATGATTTTTGGAGAGCATGAAATTCAGAAAAACGTTATCCAATCCAACGGTCAGTTTTATAAAATATTTTCTAAAATGTGTTATATAATTTTTCAAAGATATATTTAAAATACTATAATAATATTAAAAAATTGAATCAAACATCCTAAACGCAGCGTTTGGGTCTTGGCGCTTATGATTTTGGGTTTGGCATTAAAAAACTTTGAGTTTGGCGCTAAAATGTTTTGGTCTTCCCCGTATCCCTTCAATTTCCCTAGCAAAATACTCTTCAAACCCCCCAAACGCTCCCTCATCAAACCCTATGAACATCTCCAACCATGACTAGCCATTTTGGCTAGCCAAAATGCTCAAATAGTATTTTGCCTATCCAATTTGCCTTGTTAAAGGGTCGTGCAATCCAACCATAATAGCCATTTGGCTAGCCATTTATATTTTAATATTTTTTTTAATATTCAAATTGTACCATGAAAAGAAGGATTTGTGGGAGATTGATGATGTGGCAAAAATGCCTAGTACACTCTCTCTCCTCAATGTCTTGCTAAATATGGCTCCCCATTTGGAGAATAGGCAAAATGCCTAGTGTTTTGCCTCCTCCATTGGAGTGGTTTTTTATTTGGCTAGGCAAAATGCCTAATATGAGGCTTTTCCTCTCATGGTTGGAGTTGCTCTAAACCCTTTACCCCCTCTCTCTCTCTCTCTCTCTCTCTCTCTCTCTCTCTCTCAGTGCCGCCTCTAGCTCTCTCGGTGCTGTCGTCAGTTCGCCGGCCTTTCTGCTTGCTGCCGTTCTCAACCAAGACGCAGGTCCCCTCTCTCTCTCTCATCTATCAAGCATGCTAAACCCTAACCCTATTGACGAAGCTGATCAGTCCACATGTCGATTCGATCTCTCTCATCGATCACATCCCAGCAGATCTACGATCATTCTTTGGAAGTATTAATATATAATATGATCTTGTTTTTTATTTATTTAATTGACAGTGATGGGTTGCACCTGACTAAAGAAGGCAATGCTGTAGTCCACCAAGAAGTCGTAAGAGTGTTCAACGGAGCTTGGTTGTCTGTTCCAGATATGCCATATGATTTTCCTCACCACTCAGAAATTAATGGAAAGAACCCAGAGAAAGCTTTCCTGCAACAATGCCTATAATTTTCAAGTCGCTTTCGCTCTTCTTTATTTTACTTTTTTTTTCTCTCTGGTGTTCCTTTTGGGTGGGTGTATTTTTTCCATTACAGATTATACTGAGAGTTCTTATTTTGGTGTTTGCACTGTTTATAAGTAATAGTTGTGCACTTGCATTTGCTATGATGGTATACTCTGTATAGGAAATAATAGTTGTGCACTTGCTTTTGCTATGATGGTATACTCTGTATAGGAAACTCGCGGGGACCTTTTGCTGCTTAAATGATGATCATTTGTGAATTATTATGACATATATGTACTCCTTGTTCATTTAGGTTACTGGAATAAGAATCTCTTGTGCATTTATATTGTTTCTGAAATTGAAAAAGACCCATGGATTTGGCTAAACTTGTTCTAATTTGGCTTTTGAATGTTATTTCATGGGATTGAATGTAATGTTTAAATAATTTGATGCAAATGTATTGATTTGGGTTCTAGCATATTTGATTTAAGTTTTAATGTGTAATTACTAGCTTGTCATAAAATTTTGCAAAAGAATTTATTTATTTATTTATTTAAATACAAATTAACAAAGAGAACGGTTAATAACCATTTTCTAATTTATTTATTTTTAATTTTTCGGACTAAAAAAGAGAACGACTATAAGCCGTTTTGTTTTTAGGGTCAAAGAGAACGGCTAATAGCCGTTCTTTGCTTGACGAACGAGATTCTCTTTGATTGAAGAACGAGAACGGCTAATAGCCGTTCTCTTTGACCCCCTACTAGAACACGTGTGGAGAGAACAGTTTTTAGAGCCGTTCTCTTTGTTAATAGAGGACTGCTAATAGTCGTTCTCGTAGACCTTTTTCCTTGTAGCGCATTAAGCTAGCCAGAAGGTATTTAGATCAGCCCTATACATTCAATAATGCCTATTTTATCTGTCTATTTTAATTATATGTTTTCGATCATCCATATATCTTAGTAGGCATATGATGCCTGTGACGTTCACATCAAAAAAATAATATTTTTATTTTTTATAAAGACGATTCATTCACATGAAACGGGTGGTAAAAGACCGGGAAAATATGCAAGTAATGTATTATCTTCCTTAAATACATAGTTGTAGACATCAAAAATTTGGTGAGATGCTGATCACCGTTTAATTGGTCAACGATCGAAAGTTTGATTGGTCAATAATTCAAACTCAAGACTTGTGGGTCCCACAAGCAAGGGTAACTCATCAAAGGTGATGTGGTCCATGACAAGTGACACATGTCAACACATGGGAGGCCACATCATCACACAAAAAGATAAGTCTTCCACTTATCTTTACATTAAATTAATTAGAAAATAGTTTAAATAATTATTTTCTAATTTGTCAAGACCCATTGAAGATGAGCATCAATTCCTCTATAAATAAGAGGCCCTCATTCAAGAAATGAAGACTTTTCCAATGAATTGAAGTGCTACCAAACTCCAGGCATTCAACAAGAGAGTTGAAGTTCTGCCAAACTCTAAACCTTCAAGCATTTATCAATACTTTGAAAGATTCAACAAGATTCAACAAACACAACAAAGTTCCTTGTCACGAGTCCACACCAACATGCACTAATTTCAAGCCCATCAAAGTTCTCTATAAAGTATATTTACACAAAGAATTAGCTAAACTAAAAGAAAAGGAAATGACTTATCGAATTTGCAATGTAATTGCAAATTACCACTAGCTCTTCCATTGGCTCTTTTATAAATGCGTGTCACTCCCTGGCAACGGTGCCATTAATGCTTGCTATTTTTCGATGTAATTCCTTATCCCAAACATAGGATGATGTAATTGCAAGCATAACACATGGAAAGTCCATGGTCATTTCCACAAGGAGTGTGAGGAGTTCAATTCCCTTATACTTTGATACCCAAGGAATATAAAAGCATGTGTAAAATCATGGGGGTTTTGATGTTTGAAGGTTTAAGCTAAAATAGTCACAAGTTGCAAGATAAAAACTATGGACATCGAGTAGGATGAGTCCTATGGGTTAATTCCATCCAAACCTTTGCTTCATGGTTTCTCATGCTTGTTCTCAATCAAAAATCCATTGAAGAATGGTTTTGATCGGTGGGTTTAACAATAAAAGCTCAAATAAGGTGAAACATATGGTAAAATGAAGTTAAACACTCATATGGTCATTTCACAAACATGTGGAGTTCATAAAAGCTCAAGAATCATTTACAACAAGCAAGACTTGTCATACAATGATCGAGAATGCAAAACCATATGGGTACACCTGTACATTGTACCGGTACAATTGAGAACTTTTCTAAAAATTGCCTTCCCAAAATGCTGTACATAAAATCCTTAAATAAGCTTCCCTTGGGTGACTTTTAGCAAGTTTTCCCTACAAGGCAAACAAACAAGCAAATGTAATAAAAGCACCCATTCCAAGAAGAAATTAATTCACTTAACTGCTAAATGGAAAGGAAAATAAATATAATTTACATAATAATAAGCACCCAACACATGCATTATGTCCCAATACGTTATATATATATATACATAAAACAAATCAAATATCAATGCCAACATCCCTGACATATAGGTTGAATTCAAAATATAAGAATCTCGTAAGTATACATAATGTATATATATATGCTAAAAAATGCCAATGCAGTGCACTTACCTATGCTCAAACCATAAAAAATCCCAAGACAAGGGACGAGGCATTCACTATCTGCGAATCCTCAAAACCAACCTAAAAAGTTGCTACATAAAAGGCAGGAATGAACATCGAATGCTCAGTAGTAGGATAGTGAAACCTCGAATAGCAATAATAATACAGCTACATGGGATAGTAAACAAAACATCATTTCAATATTTCAAGGTTTCATAAAACCAATATCCAAATCAGTTGTTAAAAGTGTGGGGTCTTTCCGATGGAAAATAATATTCATCATGTCCATCTCATTACCATCTCCAACACATGGTCCGCGAGCTTATTATAGGGTCACTAGATTCAGGGTAACAATCCTTTAGTATAGCCAAGCAAAAATGACCACAAGGTGCTCCTTTCTCTGAAGGTAAATAACTAGTCAGTTGCCTCACGCATCTAACTTCCAAAACCAACAGGCTAAAAATTCGAGGAGTAGTCTCTACCTAGGACCATGGGCCCTTAAAACCTCCATTGTGATACAAGTCGAGCCACAATATATTCATTCATAACCATACTGTAGAAAAACATGAGTAAATCATAACCAAGGCATATTACATGTTCCCATCATCATCAAATAAACAACTCATTTATTTGCTTTTAAAACCTTTCCATAAACACATAAAACAGTTCATATCAAATCATAATTCCAAAACAATAACTCCTAACGTCATATAAAATCATTTCTCATAATTATAAACAGTTCAAACACGTATAAAACATTCCAAATATATTTATAAAGCATGCCATACATGTATTCATTTTATAAACAAGTATATCCTATGCATCAAGTTTCCACGTTATAATTCAAGAAATAGTTTCATAAATTATTTCACAAACAAATATCATTATTATTAGAAGAGGGTCACATATTCCTACTTCAAATGCAATGGTTCACCAACCCTTATGGCTTCCACGAGCCTCCCCATTGCAAGACAAAGATTCTAATGAGAGTAATCAAAATTGCAAAGAGTGATCAAATTTTATATCAACAATAAAGGCCACACAAAGTTCAGATCGACCGTAAAATCAACAATTAAGATGACAAATAGTCAAAATCAGATTTTATATCGAAGATCGAGTTCACATAGAGTCAAGATCAGACATCGAAAGATCAATCAGGGCCACATGAGGACAAAGTCACACATCCAAACAATGATTACCATATAAAGTTAATATTAACTTCCCGATTGAAGATCTTAATGAACACATTTCCAAAGAAAATGTCCTTAGGGCAATAAATAAAGCAAATATTGAACATCCAAAACAAAACAAGGTCATATAAATTGGAAAACATTGAATTAAAAAAGCCCCAAAGAGGTTGGGGCAGCCTTTCAAAGGTTGGCTAGAGTCAAACTTACCAATCAAGTTTACTTGTTTCACACTCTCTGCAACATATAAAAGGCCACTCCTAACTTTTCACCAAGTTTCAGTTTTCTATAAATAGGGACCCTTCTCTTCATTCCACACTCATCTATAACTTAAGAACTTTTTTTTTTTTTTTTTTGCTATATAGGTATCCTGGGCCAGCTTGCGCGCACCAGACTAAGTCCTGCACCACGAACAAAGCTTTCGAAACAAGGCTTGCGCCTTGCAGTCCGTGGCCCCGGATATTAGTAGTTAGTGGGAGTCAAACTATAGCTTGAGATCTCTCTCCCCTCTCTCACTTTACTCACTTCTACACCAAAACTCCCCACAACAAGCTTATTGAAGTCATCTTATCCTCAACTTTTTGCAAGTTAAAACGAAATCAAAGGAAATAGTGTGAGATTATCACCAAACAAAGGGGTACTAAAAAATAAGGAACGTCCTTCATTGTTTATACCCTTATTTAAAAAAGCTTAAATGTTTTTCCTTGGTCTGTCAAACCCCAACCAAAACTTTACATGATTCTCCCAAAAAGTGCTAATAAAGTATGCTTTGGACCTGTAACTATGGTTGATCTAGCAAATCAGAAACACTTTACTTTAATAAATTTCCTTCTAACCTAGTCAAGCTTTAGATTAGACTCCATCCAAAAACCCCTTACTAGCTAAGTTCTAGCAACCTCTCCCAATTTTTGATAAACAGAGTCACAAATAACCGACAAAGGCCCAATTCTCTAAATCCGAATATTTGCTTGATTTTTAACAACCGATAAACCTTCGATGAAGTCAAACCCTTGCCATGTCTTTGAAACCACAAATTCACCTTCACACAACTAAGTATATTTGTAATTTTACATCATTCCATCATGTGTGCATGAGCATGAGCACGCTTTTAAATAATAAAGTGATATCTATTGTAATACTCAATGTATGTCAGATATTTCTCATAAATAAAAATTTTATTTTCTTTTTATAACTGTTTACGCTCAGTATTTGCATGCCAAGAAGTGGAGCCACGTAGGAGCAATTTGATGATGTGGAAAATGAAATTTTGCATTTTATTGTTGCCTTGAAGAAGAAAGACGGTTATCAAGAGCAGTTTCTGACTTCATCTCTTCGAGGCAAAACAGTTTTTTATAAATTTAATTTTTTCCTCTGGAGATTATTAAATTTTAAAGTTGTAACTATTATAAGAGTATATAACTACCAAAAAACAATTTTTATGTGAAAGCCAAACTATTTGATGGCTTTTAAAGTTCCCGCGTGATAGAAATTTGAAATTTGAATGAACAACTGCTAGTAACCGTTCAGCAGTTATCCATTTTTCGAATCACAGCAGTTATTTGAGAGTTTCTCTAATTGGAGCAATTGAAGTTCAGTTATTTGAACTTGGGAGGAAAATCTAGAAATTATCAAAGATAAAAAATTAGCCACATGGCGCAACAGGATTTGTTAAAAGTCTGAAGAGCAGTTTAGATGCAAGTTTAGCCACATGGCATCGCAGTAGCCAATGGAGATTCATTGACAGTTACTCTGAAGTCTATAAATAGAGGAAGAGACCTCATTGCAAAGGGTTCCTCAACCATCGGTTTCACAACCAAGTCAATCACACTCTACGTGTGTCTTTATTTTCATTTACTTTTCAAGTTGTAATTTCATTTACAATTTCAAGCTTGTAATCCTTTTACACAATTTCCAATTTATCATTTACTTTACAGTTCCAGTTTATCATTTCCTTTACAGTTTTCAGTTTATCATTTATCCAGTTTTAAATGCTTAATTTCATTTACATAGCTTAAGTAACTTAGTTAGGGTAACTTAGCTCTTAGGATCCTTCCTTCTAAATCACCCATCGCATTGAAGAGCTTTAACAAAAGTCGTGGAGTTGCTGTACCAGAAATGGAGGTAATTTTATGATTATGTGGTTTCTTTGAAGCATTCTATTTTCTGTTTTATTCCGTTTTCGTTTTTGATTCATTAATTTGCCCAAATATTAAAAGTCCTCTTCATTGAGGCAATTCGAACCAGTCACACAATCGCCTGTTTAGAAGTCAATTTGGCTTGCTTCGAGCCAATCATCTTGAAAAGTGGTAAGGTTAACTTTTCTGGCACGCCCCCATTTCAAACCACACCTAAGTGTACGCCGCGGCCATAGTGAGGATTTTCCTGCGTGAACAATAACCTACAATTATCATTTTACTCCCAAGCAAGATGAAAAATAGAGTACCAATCGACGCCCAAGAACGATACCACCCAAGACGACAAGAGAAAGTGGGGGACTAGATCAAGGTGGTGACAAAACCCATCACCCATAAGCAAGACTAGAGCAAACATGCTTGCCCTATTCCAACATCCCTTAGTGTTGACCTAGTTGCTGCTTCACTTAACAAAAAAATCATGTGTACCACCAAGTTTCAAGTTCCAAGCAATAAGCACTAAGCAAAATATAACAATTAAACAAAGTTATTAAAAGTTTTCATTATAATAGGATGCATGTTATTGAAATAGTCCTACTAATGAAAGTATGACAAATATAATAATTTTAATATATTTTAAAAATTGATTTGACTTAGTTTAGTCCTAGAAAACACTTGAACTAAGTCAAACTGAGTTCGATCGATATAACTAAAACCAAATTAGGACTAAAGGAATTCTAATTAAGAACCGAGCCAAATTGACTGATCTTATCGATTCCCAGTTTGAACAAATCTAGGTTGAATTTTTACTAAATATGAGTCATTGTCAAACTATCCATAAGTCCCTAAGATAAGCATTTTATAGCATGAGGTTTAAGAGTGTACATTTTTTTAACAAAAGAAATTGGAAATTTTTGAGACCTCATGATATAAAATTGGAACTCACAATTAGGGGTGGCAAATGGGTGGGTATGGGTTTGGCCTAAATGGGTTGGGCCACAAAATGACCATCACCCATTTATGACCCATTTAACTAGTATCATGTATTGACCCATTTAGACCCATACCCATATATCATGGGTCGATCCATTTTTTTAATTTATTTATTTATTTATAAACACATATCCACGCCAACAACAAAATTTAAAATAAAATAAATCTGCCGCATTTAACAACAAAATTTAACATGTCATATTTAAATTCTCAACAAAAACAATTCTCTCTCTCTTCTATGTACGAATCTCGTTCGAGATCTATATTCATAAGTCGACTCAACCCCTCGACCCATATATAATATGTCGACCTTTTTATTTTATTATTATTTTTTTTAACGCATATACATGCCAACAAAAAAATTTAAAATAAAATAAAATTTCCGCATTTAACAACAAAATTTAACATGTCATATTTAAATTCTCAACAAAAACTGCGTTCTTACTATTATTCAAAATGTCACAATTTTGCAGTCAATTTTTTCAAAAACCAACTGTTGGATCATCCCGATTTTTGGTAGGCATGACATTCATAAGATGAGTATTTATCCAACGGTCGATTTTTTAAAATATATTTTGCAACTGACCCTACAAAAGCGTAGAATGCCAAAATATATAAAACTGAATGTTTTTTTACATGAGGGCATACAATAGTCGATTTTTTTTTTCCAAGTCTTCTGCAATAAGGTGCTGTATTAGAACAAGTTTGTGTTTCAGTTTCCAGTTTATGCAAGTAAATCTCAGAGTTTTCATTTCATATTCAATGTCTTCAGTTTATTTTTCATTCAATATGCTTGCATTCAATTCAATGAGTAGCTAAGCTCCATCATTTGGGATTGATAGGGGATTCTTGATCCACATCTAAGGTATATGATTTCTCACACTATTTCCTAGCTTGACAGATTTGGATATTGATGATAAAATTAGCTAGCTTTGATCACCTGTAGACAGGATTTATTGGCACAGTTGGCATTTAGCACTGAAAGCATTCCAAGTGTTTGCTAAAATGTCTAAAAGAGTGTTTAGCATTAATATCCTATAATTTTCAAGCAGGTTGGTTTTTATCGTTAAATCTTCCGCCCAAATCATTCTTGAATGTAATTTTGGCGTGTAAATATTTTGGGTTTCATTGCTAAATATTCCATCCAGACCATTCTTCAATGCACTTTGGATGTGTTTAAAAGTGTGAGAAACTAGAACCAAAGATGTGGATTGGATAAACCCTAAATCCTAGCTCATTTATTTTACTGTTAAAACATTCAAACAATTTTTGTGCATATTGCACAAACCACTCTCAAATCAACCATTAGATTTTATTTCTTTTTCTCACATTTGAACAAATTTCAAAAGGATTTGAAATCTTTCCTAACTCCTTATCCCTGAGGACATTACCATGGGACTTCAATGAATTACTATGCTTGCAATCGATAGATCCTATGCTTGGGATTGCACTACATTTCTGACAGGCAAGCACCGACCCATACCCATTAATATTAAGTGGGTATGGACAGGTTAATGGGTTTGGGTCTAATTTGCCACCCCCACTCACAATATAAAACTCTAAACTAATGCAATCTAAGAGGTGGTCTCATTGTTCATAGTTTATTTTGTATAAAGGTTTTTTTATCCTTTTAGTTGTCCCTAGAATTTGGGGGTCAAATAATTATTAATATGTTTAATATTATAAAAGTAAGAAAAACTAAAAAGTAGAGGAGATAGGAAAAGAAAATCTTGTCTTGCTTGTGTGTTATTCAAGGGGCCTAAGTCCTCCTTTTATAGGCTTACAAGATTAAATAGGGAGAGACAAATGGGCATAGGTTACAAGAGATAGAGGGGGTTACAAGCCTTAAAGTTAGAGGAGGTTACATAAGAAAAAGATGGGTGGTCATCCACCATATTTACAACACTCCCCCTTGGATGTCCACCACGCTAAGATAATGTGACTCATTAAAACCTTGCTAGAAAAAAACCCTGTGGGAAAAAATGTAGCTGTGAACCCGCCACCTCGCTCTCTTATTTTTGGAATTGGATTCACTATCATCATGGATTGTAGATAATTCATTATCCTTCTCTATTTATCATTCTCTATTATCCATTCAAGATCATCCAATCCTAATCATCCTTCTCTATTGTGGGAGTCCACTTAGATTGAATTTTGAAAAAGGAAATAAGTTTTGAGAAAACTGGGAGTCGCCACCTTATTTTTAAGGAATAAGGAAACCATAAAAAGAGTTTTATTTTCAATAAAACATTGACTCCATATTTTAAGGAAAAGCATGATCTTCGAACCAAAATTGGATTCGGGGGCTAGGTTATGAGATAGGAAGGTTCCAGAATGCATCCTGTAGGCATCTATCTCACCCTATTTAAAGGTCTCCTAATCACTTTTGGGCTTATCAAAATCTTGTCATGACAACTCTAATTATCTAATCAACCACAAAAATAGAGATAATAATACATAAATAATAATAATAGATAAATAAAAAAGAAAACACAATCCTAAAGACCTTAGGAGCCACACAGTCAACCTAAGATTGGACTTGCGCCCTATTGGCTGCCTACGTACTTTACCAGTGCCCTGATAAAGATCAAAGTTCATCGTAGTTCGAATACCAATGACCCATCCTAAGATAGGGAATTACCTTCATCTTATCTTTTAAAGTCTACTTAGAATTCTAATATGAAGAGACCTCTTATTCAAACACAATTCTTTCTAAAAAACAATTCTTTTCTTATTCAAATTCCTTTTAAGATAGTCTTTTCTAGATTAGACTTCTAATTAAATTCTAAAACAATAATTGAGGATAATAGCTTTGTTGTCCCAAAATATACTCTAGAGGGGGTGAATAGAGTATAGGCAAATAAAAATATTTCAGAAATGTGATACAAGATTTTTGCAAACTTGAAGATGGATAGATAGAATGCAAGATTAAATAACAACTCAAAATAACAAATATCAAATAGATAACTTGAAATAAAAGGATTGAGTTAGAAGATCAAACATAATGATTTAACATGGTTCGGTCTCCGCCTACATCCACGCCTCAAGAACTTCGTCAAGAGATTTAATCCACTAAGCAACTCCTTCAAGGTGGAGAAACCTTTACAACTTGCCTTCTTTTGAGGTGGAAGACAACTCACCCACAAAAGTTTCCATAAAACCCTTAATATCTCACAATACAAGATGATTGAAAATAGAGTAATACAAAGAATGTTTCTCAAAGCTGATTTGTAATGAATACAATAGCATAATAACTTCTCAAGAGATCGAATAGATATAGTACAAGAGATTAATCAACAATAAGAATAATGAATATTGAATGCTTGAGAGTAATGGATGTCAAGACAAAAGACTAATCAACTAAGTAAGCAATAAATGAGAACCAACCTTCAATATATAGTGAATAAGCCTCCAAGTGACCGTTTGAAGCCCTTAGAGTCGGATTAGAAAGGTTTAGGGTGGTTGAGAATCATTTAATGCTCGAATGATTAAAAGAAGAAAGAGCCGTTTTGAAGTTGTAGAACCAGTAGTCGACTAAGACAAGGGTGTTAGTCGACTAACAAGGCTTTTTCAAAAATATTTTTCATTCACGGGCTCGGTTAATCGACTAGGCACTAAGGGTTAGTCGACTAGCTAAGCAAAAAACATTTAGATCAAAATCTGGGTTTGTTAGTCGACTAGTACCAGAAGAGTTAGTCGACTACCAACTTAAGAACACTTTGGAAAATTTGAACCGGGATCGATTAGTCGACTAGCAAAGGCCTATTAGTCGACTAGCAAAGTTGCAACCAAAACATGGCTTCTGACCTGTCATTAGTCGACTAAGAAATCATTAGTCGACTAGTCAAGGGTGATTAGTCGACTAACTTAGAATTTCAAAAAACACTGCTTCTTGGCTTCGATTAGTCGACTAGGACTAAATAGTTAGTCGACTAAAGAAGTTGCAAAAGCAATAATTCGAAATTTCTAAGTCAAAATCAACACCAAACACTTTGACAAGTTAACTAAGTGTTCCAAAACATTTTTGGTCAATTTTGAAAGCAATTTTAAGCATGAATGCTAATGCACAATGAGATGTAAAATGTTTTCTCTTGAGCTTTACACAATTGATCATGAGAGAAGTCTTACAAAGATTTCCTAAAAGACTTGTAGATTAACTTGATTTCAAATTCCCCTCATAAGTTTGAGAGAGTCTTCAAGTTGGTCTTCAAGGAATGAACATCTTTGAGTTGCTTTGGCACTTAAAGTTTAGATCACCATGAGAGCTTTGATTTGAACAAAGCGCACTTCAAAATGCTTGATGAATGTTGATGAAGACTCTAAAAAGAATCTATGGAGACACAACACTCAACCACTTGTTAAAAGAAATGTATGGTTTAGTTATCATCAATATAAGGTCAAGGACCTTAGGGCTAACAATCTCCTCCTTTTTTATGATGACAAACCATAACTTTGAATAATAAATAGAGAGCAAAACTCCCCCTTAATTTAGCACAACAAGCATGGTTAATTCAACATTCTCAATAAATAAAGCTCAAACACATCATTACATCAAAGTATTCAAATATTTTTCCCCCTTTGTCATCTCAAAAAGGCAATAAAAAGAGAAATAGAAGAATACAACAACAATATGCACAATTACAATTCCATTGGTCTAACTATATCAAGTTCACGCCGAATTGTGCAAAAACGATCCTCTTGGAGAGGTTTCGTGAAGATGTCCGCCAATTGGTTGTCCGTATTAACAAATTCTAGTTCAACATCTCCCCTTTGCACATGATCACGAATGAAATGGTGCCTAATTTCAATATGTTTTGTGCGTGAGTGCAAACATGGATTCTTAGAAATATTAATGGCACTAGTGTTATCACAACGAATAGGTATGTGAGTGAAATGAATCATATAGTCTTCGAGTTGTTGTTTCATGTATAAGACTTGAGCACAACAACTTCCGGTGGCAATGTATTCCGCTTCGGTTGTGGAAAGAGCTACCGAGGTTTGTTTCTTGCTAAACCAAGAGACAAGCGAGTGGCCAATAAAATGACAAGTGCCACTTGTGCTCTTTCGGTCGGTTTTACAACCGGCAAAATCCGCATCCGAAAAACTAGCAAGTTAACATGAAGCATGTTTAGGATATAATAAGCCTAAATCATAAGTCCCAACAAGATATTTAAATATACGTTTAACGGCAAGCAAGTGGGATTCCATGGGATTGGCTTGAAATTTAGCACACAAACAAACACTAAACATAATGTCCGGTCTACTTGCGGTTAAATAAAGAAGACTACCAATCATACCTCGATATAGTTTTTGGTCTACCTTCTTACCATTTTCATCAAGGTTAAGCTTAGTTGTGGGGCTCATTGGTGTTGGACTAGACTTTACACTTTCCATGCCAAACTTCTTTAACATGTCCTTTACATACTTGGCTTGATTGATCAAAATGCCTTCTTTGGTTTGCTTGATTTGAAGTCCAGGGAAGAATGTCAATTCTCCCATCACACTCATTTCAAATTCATCTTGCATAAACTTAGCAAACTCCTCACAAAGAATATCATTAGTAGCACCAAAAATAATATCATCAACATAAATTTGAACAATCAATATGTCATTATCTTTAAGTTTTATGAAAAGACTAGTATCTATTTTGCCTCTAATAAAACCATTTGAGAGCAAAAAGTTACTTAACCTTTCATACCATGCTCTTGGTGCTTGTTTTAAGCCATAAAGTGCTTTAGAAAGTTTGTATACATGGTTTGGAAAAGTGTTGTCTTCAAAACCGGGAGGTTGTTTAACATAAACTTCCTCCGTAATGTAAACATTTAAAAATGCACTTTTCACATTCATTTGATACAATTTAAAGTCCTTAAAACTAGCAAATGCAAGAAGCATGCGAATAGCTTCAAGTCTAGCAACCGGTGCATATGTTTCATCATAATCAATGCCTTCTTGTTTGTTATAGCTTTGTACAACAAGTCTTGCCTTATTCCTAATAACATTACCATCTTCATCCTTTTTATTTCGAAAAATCCATTTTGTGCCTATGATGGTGTGGTCACTAGGTTTAGGTACAAGTTCCCAAACTTTGTTTCTTTCAAATTGATTGAGTTCTTCTTGCATGGCAATAACTATTATCATTTTCTGCTTCATTAAAATTTTTAGGCTCAATTTGAGAAACAAATGCAATATGATTACAAGCATCTTTAAGAGAGAAGTGAATACTTACCTTGCATGAAGGATCACCAATTACTTTATCAATTGGATGATTCTTCACAAATTTCCAAGCTTTTGGCAACTCTTGCAACTCTTGAGGTTCATTTGAGGTTTCATCTACTACAATTGAAGTGTCCTTCATTGGTTCTTCTTGAGGTGCCTCATTTGAAGAAGAGTCACTAATGTTAAGCTTGCCAAGCTCTTCATTAGCATTAGATAGCAATTTGCTATTTTCATCATCTTCAACAATATTCTTGGAAATAAAAGGATTAGATTCATCAAATACAACGTGAATAAATTCTTGCACGGTTAGAGTACGTCTATTGTAAACACGATAGGCTTTACTATTAGTAGAGTAACCAATAAAAATACTCACATCGAATTTAGACTCAAACTTAGCAAGATAATCTTTATCATTCAAAATAAAACATTTGGATCCAAAAACTTTGAAGTAACCAATATTTGGTTTTCGACCTTTCCATAGCTCATATGGGGTTTTGGCTAGGATGGGTCTAATCACCACTCTATTTCCCATATAAGAAGCGGTATTAACCGCTTCCGCCCAAAAGGTTCTAGGAAGTTTATGTTCATTTAGCATGGTTCTACCCATCTCTTGTAATAAACGATTCTTCCTTTCAAACACTCCATTTTGTTGTGGAGTTCTTGGGGCCGAAAAATTATGTGAGTATCCTTGTGCATCACAAAAATTTTCGTTGTCTTGGTTCTTAAACTCTCTACCTCTATCACTTCTAACACTAATGATAGAATGGTCTTGTTCTTTTTCAATTCTTTTACAAAATTTTATAAATTCGCCACATGTATCACTCTTGTGAGAAAGGAATAGATACCAAGTATATCTTGAGTAATCATCAACTAAGACAAAGGCATAGAGTTTACCACCAAGACTAGCTACATCATTTGGTCCAAACAAATCTAGATGTAACAATTCCAAAGGCCTAGATGTAGAAATATGCGCTTTGGTTTTAAAATTAGTTTTGATTTGTTTTCCAAATTGGCATGCATCACAAATTTTATCTTTTGAAAAATTAGCTTTGGGCAAGCCTACAACAAGTTCATTTTTAGAAAGCTTTTGAAATAAACCCATGTTAGCATGCCTAAGTCTCCTATGCCACAACCAATTTGAATCTTGTAAAGCGGAAAGACATATTACATCTTGAGATGTTAAATCATCAAAACAAGTTATAAACACATTTCCAAAACGTTTAGCAACAAGGATATTGGTTTTGTTTTTATCCAAAACATTGCAAGAATTAGAAGTTAAGTTCACAAAATAGCCACTATCACATAATTGACTAATGCTAAGCAAGTTATGCTTTAAATCTCTAACAAGCAAAACATTATCAATATTAATAGAGCCATTACCAATTTTACCTTTACCGATCATCTTGCCTTTGCTATCATCACCAAAAGTTACAAATCCACCATCTTTAACAGTAAGAGAAATAAATTTGTCTTTGTCACCGGTCATATGCCTTGAACATCCACTATCCACATACCACTGATCTTTCTTGTTAATGGATTTCAAGCATACCTCATTGTCTTCATCATCATTTGCCATGAAGTAAGATCCCTCAATGTTGGCAAACAAGCAAAAATTAGTCGTCTCCTCTTGGGTAGTCTCTTCGTCACTCTTTGCATCCTCAAGAATGTCATCCCAAGTGGTGGTGGTAGCGGCCATAGCTTTCACATTGTTGTTATTGGAAGAGTTCTTGCTAGGACAATGTGCAATAGTGTGCCCAAACTTCTTGCAATTGAAGCATCTACCATCGTTGGCTTTGACAAATCTTCCATTGCCTTATCTTGATTGGTTCTTCTTCATTCTTAGGAAGGATTGGAATTGCCTAGTGATGAGATTCATATCATCATCATCATCGTTGGCGAAGTCATCATCAGTACTTCCTTCAAGGATAGAGGATTGAAGAGCTAAAGTTCTCTTTACTTGAGCATTGTCCTTCTCACTTTGAATTGCTTCATTCTCCTTCTTCATTGCCGTTTCATGGGTAATGAATGAGCCTAGAAGCTCATCAATGTCAATCTCCTCAATGTCCTTGGCTTCTTGAATGGCGGTAATTTTAGGATTCCATAAAGGTGGAAGAGCTAGAAGAATCTTAGATACAATGTCATCATTAGGAATAACTTTCCCTAGAGCTTGCAATTCATTCAAAAGATTAGTAAAACAAGTAAACATATCTCTAACATTTTCACCTTCAATCATCTTAAACATTTCATAGTCTTGTCTAAGCATGAGAGCTTTGGAACGTTTAACTTGTTTGGTACCTTCGTAAGTGACCTCAAGTTTACTCCAAATTTTTTATGCCGTAGCACATGATGAAACTCGATTGTATTCACTAACATTAATAGCACAATATAATACGGTTTTTGCTTTAGAATTAATTTGGATAACTTTCATGTCATCTTTGGTCCAATCGTCCAAGGTTTTGGGAACAAGTTGCCCTTCGGCATCCTTTTTGAAAACATTTTGCCCCTTTCATTATAACTTTCCAAATTCTCGTATCATAAAATTCAATCCAATTTTGCATTCTATTTTTCCAAAAACCATAGTTTTCACCATAAAAAAATGGAGGTTTATTTGGATTAGTTCCTATTTGATTTGCCATGATCTTTAGCTCAACAAATTTGAAAAACAATGAGCATTTGCTCTGATACCAATTGTTGGCCCAAAATATACTCTAGAGGGGGGGTGAATAGAGTATAGGCAAATAAAAATATTTCAAAAATGGGATACAAGATTTTTGCAAACTTGAAGATGGATAGATAGAATGCAAGATTAAATAACAACTCAAAATAACAAATATCAAATAGATAACTTGAAATAAAAGGATTGAGTTAGAAGATCAAACACAATGATTTAACGTGGTTCCGTCTCCACCTACATCCACGCCTCAAGAACTCCGTCAAGAGGTTTAATCCACTAAACAACTCCTTCAAGGTGGAGAAACCTTTACAACCTGCATTCTTTCAAGGTGGAAGACAACTCACCCATAAGAGTTCTCACAAAACCCTTAATATCTCACAATACAAGATGATTAAAAATAGAGTAATACAAAGAATGTTTCTCAAAGCTGATTTGTAATGAATACAATAGCACAATAACTTCTCAAGAGATCAAATAGATATAGTACAAGAGATTTTTGTCAATGAGAAGAATGAATATTGAATGCTTGAGAGTAATGGATGTCAAGACAAAAGATTAATCAACTAAGTAAGCAATAAATGAGAACCAACCTTCAATATATAGTGAATAAGCCTCCAAGTGACCGTTTGGAGCCCTTAGAGTCGGATTAGAAAGGTTTAGGGTGGTTGAGAATCATTTAATGCTCGAATGACTAAAAGAAGAAAGAGCCATTTTGAAGTTGCAGAACCAGTAGTCGACTAGGACAAGGGTGTTAGTCGACTAACAAGGCTTTTTCAAAAATATTTTTCATTCCCGGGCTCGGTTAGTCGACTAGGCACTAAGGGTTAGTTGACTAGTTAAGTAAAAAACATTTAGATCAAAATCTGGGTTTGTTAGTTGACTAGTACTAGGGGAGTTAGTCGACTACCAACTTAAGAACACTTTGGAAAATTTGATCCAGGATCGATTAGTCAACTAGCAAAGGCCTATTAGTCGACTAGCAAAGTTGCAACCAAAACATGGCTTCTGACCTGTCATTAGTCGACTAGCAAGGAGTGATTAGTCGACTAAGAAATCATTAGTCGACTAGTGAAGGGTGATTAGTCGACTAACTTAGAATTTCACAAAACACTGCTTCTTGGCTTCGATTAGTCGACTAGGACTAAATGGTTAGTCGACTAAGGAAGTTGCAAAAGCAATAATTCGAAATTTTTATGTCAAAATCAACACCAAACACTTTGACAAGTTAACTAAGTGTTCCAAAACATTTTTGGTCAATTTTGAAAGCAATTTTAAGCATGAATGCTAATGCACAATGAGATGTAAAATATTTTCTCTTGAACTTTACACAATTGGTCATAAGAGAAGTCTTACAAAGAGTTCCTAAAAGACTTGTAGATCAACTTGATTTCAAATTCCCCTCATAAGTTTGAGAGAGTCTTCAAGTTGGTTTTCAAGGAATGAACATCTTTGAGTTGCTTTGGCACTTGAAGTTTAGATCATCATGAGAGCTTTGAGTTGAACAAAGAGCACTTCAAAATGCTTGATGAATGTTGATGAAGACTCCAAAAAGAATCTATGGAGATACAACACTTAACCACTTGTTAGAGGAAAGGTATGGTTTAGTTATCATCAAAATAAGGTCAAGGATGGTTAATAAATAGAGAGCAAAGCTCCCCCTTAATTTAGCACAACAAGCATGGTTAATTCAACATTCTCAATAAATAAAGCTCAAACACATCATTACATTAAAGTATACAAAGTATTCAAATATTTCTCCCCCTTTGTCATCTCAAAAAGGCAATAAAAAGAGAAATAGAAGAATTCAACAATATGCACAATTACAATTCCATTGGTCTAACCATACCAAGTTCACGCCGAATTGTACATAAACGATCCTAGTAACAATGTAAGCTTTCTACAAGGCAAATATGCGATAATTGACTAAAAAACCATACTTTCATGCTTTAATATGAACATATACCATCATGCGCATTAAAGTTGAATCAAAAGGGAAGAATCTTACCTTAACAAGCTCCCTCGAACCATTAAACATTGAACCACACAAGCACAATATGCATACAAAGACATTTATCCACATAAAATCATAAACGATCAAGTTTTCACTCTATCGAACACATATAAATACGAAGACTCTCTATGTAACTAAAAAACAATACCTAAATCATCCTAAAGCATGCTTAAAACATATATGAAAACACTCTTTTAATACAAAATATGAAACCATGCATTCTCATGTAGAGTCATAAGCCAAAACATGTAATAACACACAAATATCATACCTTTATATTAAAAAAAGCAACTTTAACATCCTAGCATACTTCTAAACATAAATTAACCGAAAAAAATTCATCCTAAGACATGCTTCTAGTATCTATCAATGCTATCATGCTCAACAAGAAACAAGGACATTGATTTTCATGTAAAAGAAGAACCTTTATGAACAACTATGCAACTTTGACTCAAAACAGAAAACTTTATGCATTCTAAACACTTCTATATTGCAAGCCACAAACTAAAATCTATTCTTAAACATGCATACCTATTCTAAACATCCATTCCTACTCTTAATAAGGCATATTGTTAGAGGAAACTAGAATATACATTCTGAAATTACTCTAACTATGCAGAAACTCCTAAAAAACAACTATGATATGCAAAACGACATTCTACAACTAATGGGATAGATGAACATCCCTTAATCCTTCTTTTTCTTTGCTTTAAGCCTTCCTCTTCAAGCTCCAATGGCCTCTAAATTCGTAGCTGGGGTTCTAAGGGATGATTCAAGTGTCCCAAGCTTCTCCTCTCTAAGTTCAGTCCTCTCAAACTGATTTATAAGTGATGTATATATAGAAGATGCTTCAATTTGATCACTGGCTCTCATTAAAACCCTAGGGAATGATCCAAGGGTCTTAAATGAGTCTTCCAAAGTCCCCAAGGTCGTGCTAAACCCTCCAAGTTGATCCAAATAGGTCTTGGAAGAGTCCCAAGTGATTAGAACTCAAAACAACTCAAAAAATTGGCAGAATCAGGGAATTGGCTTGGGTGACCATCCCTCCTAGGACAGCCAACCGTCCGGGGAAGGATGGTCGCCCGAGCCGCCTTTCAATTTTGCCCCATTTTGGGCATATCTCGACTCGTCACGGCTGTTTTCGGCTTTTCGGGGGCCGTTTCAAGTCCAAATTCGACGATTCAAGCGCTAAAATGATCGTGATTCGATTCTCCATATTTCTAGAAGAGTTTGAGGATGAAAAACCTTAACCAAAGTCAAGGGGTTGAGAGAAACCAAGCCGATTAGTTGTTTTGGGCCTATCGGGCCCTTTTAGGGTTTTGAAATCCACTATCCGATTGGTCGTAAAAACCATTTCTACTTCTCAAAACATGTTTTGGAAACATTTTGGAAAACATTTTGAGTTTTATAAAGCTTTGATCTTGATAAAACAATCGAATCCCGATCATTCCCAGTTGAAACCCTAATTTGACCTTGAAAGGGCCTTTTGGGCCTTATCTGCCAAACATGAGCCCAAAGACTCAATGGACCTTGCCACTAATCAACTTAGCTACCAAATACACCCTAAATATCCATGCCAAACTCATGGGACAATCCGGGACAAGATCGACAATCATTTGGAGCTTTTGTACTTCAAAGGATAATGTTGCCTTTCACTCTTTTTCCTTTTCTACTGTAGACATCCATTTTTGACCCCGAAAGGAGTCATTGATGGTTTTCTTTGATTTGAGGTGAAATAGGGTGCTAAAACCCTAAGTTCCCAATAGTGTCCTTTGAAAGGTTCTGTGAAAACCACAGACATGGATTCGCAGCGGAATAGG
>JAESVK010000606.1:820614-868561 GCA_017140935.1 Hamamelis virginiana | reverse complement strand
AGAGAAGTCCATATTTGACATATGGCAAAGCCCATATTTGACATATGGCAAAGTTCATATTTGACATATGAGATGTAATGATTTAGAATAAGAATTTTGTTAAGCAAAGCCCATATTTGACATATGAGATGTGATGATTTAAAATATGATTTGGCGAAGTCCAAGTTTGAACATATCTGACATAGGAGATTTGATGAGTTAGAATATGATGGTTGATAGACGAAGTCTATATTTGATAAAGTGTGAGTAGCAATTTTTGAAGATAATTAGAAATAAGTGTGAGATTCCTTCTAAAGATATGATAATTGGAAATGCAATTTCCAAAAGGATTGAAAATCCTTAAGTTGACTAGAAATGAAATTTCTAGTCATGAGTCGAAGACTCCCAAATTTTTATGATAATTGGAAATGCAATTTCCAAAAGGATTGAAAATCCTTAAGTTGACTAGAAATGAAATTTCTAGTGATGAGTCGAAGACTCCTAAATTTTTATGATAATTGGGAAATGAAATTTCCAAAAGGATTAAAAGTCCTTGAGATAACTAGAAGTGAGACTTCCAGGAAGAGAGAATTTGAAGCGAAGCTTTCAAAATAATTTTGATAATTGGTTCGATTATCCCTCTTTTGTCGTGGCAAAAATGGGATGTCATATTTCGTTGATATTCACTGGCAAAGCCATGAACATCAACGAGGGGCTTCTGTAGATATCCATTTTTGACCACGAGTATGATTATGAATGGTTGCCTGTGATTAGAGGTAAAATAGGGTGTTAAAACCATAAGTTGCCAGTTTTACCTTTTTGAGTAGTTAGGTAGAGGTTATTATCACATGAAGGTTTTTAGGTCAGATTGAGTCGGTTCTTTTTGCATTTAGTTTTTAGAGAGTCTAGGAGTATCCCTGTAAAGTTTCATGGCATTCTGAGCCAGGCTTGATAGAAAATAAGGCCTTTTGTGACTTGAAAGGCAGTGATGTCCTTCGAATCACAAAGGCTCTGAATGGCTGTCGATCTTGTCTCTAATTTTCCCGAGACTTTGGCATGAATATTTAGGGTGTGTTTAATAGCTAAGTTGATCAGTGGCAAGGCCTGTTGAGCCTTCTGGCTCATGTTTGGCTCTTGAGGCTTGGAAAGGCCCTTTCAAGCCAATATTAGGGTTTCGACCGGAAGTGACCGAGATTCAATATTTTTATCAAACCAAAGCCTTCAAAGGCTTCAAAACACTTTCTTAAAACGTTTTAAAACTTGTTTCAAGAAGAAGAAATGATTTCGAGACCAATCGGTTAGTGGATTTCAAAACCCTAAAAGGGCCGATAGGCCCAAAACAGCTAATCGGCTTGGTTTCTCTCAGCCCCTTGACTTTAGTTAAGGTTTTTCATCCTCAAACTCTTCTAGAAACATGGAGAATCGAATCACGATCGTTTTGGCGCTTGAATTGTCAAATTTGGACTTGAAACGGGCCCGAAAAGCCGAAAACAGCCGAGACGGGTCGAGATAGGGCAAAATTGGGCTGAGGGATCGATGACCATCCCTCAATGGACAGTTGGCCGTCCAAGCTGGATGGTCGACCATCCTAGGGTGGACGGTCATCCATGCCCAATGCCCATATTCTCCCAATTTTGATTTTTTGAGAGTTTGGATGCTTTGGGACTCTTCCAATGGTTATCTAGCTCAACTTGGGACACTTGGCACGACCTTAGAGACCTTGGAAGACTGATTTGAGACCCTTAGATCACTTCTTAGGGTTTTAATGACATCCATTGATCGATTTGAAGCCTTTTCCTATATATACATCACTTAAGGATTAGGTTGGAGGCAAGTTTTTGATCTTGGGAGACTTGGAGCACTTGTAGCAGCCACTAGCAACCTTAGCCACGAAATTTAGAGCCATTGGAGGTTAAAGAAGAGTGCTTAGAGTAAGGAAGAAGGAGGCTAATGGTATGTTTAAGCACACCATTATTCTTGTAGTGGGTTTTTGCATAACATAGTTTAATTTTAGGGATTTTTGGGTAGTTTATATATGTTAGTCTTCTTCTTCTTCTTCTTCTTCTTCTTTTATGTTTTAGGAATCATATTAAGTTCAAGTATTAATGGTTAGGAATAAGAGTGCATGATATAGAATTGGTTTGGTTTAATGCTTGTATAATATAGATGCATGTTTTTCTGTTTTGAGTCCATATTGTGTGTTTGGTTCATAAAGTATATTGTATGTTTAGGGTTTTGAGTCTTTAGTTTTGTTTTAATATATTAGCTATTGTTTGATTGTTAGGAGCATGTTTAGGATTCATTTCATGTTTAGAATGCATACTAGGAATTAGTTTTTGTCTATGTGATTTCATGTTTTCACATAAGAATGTATGTTTAGATAAAAGTTTGAGTATTCTTTTATATGAGTTTATGAATAACATGCATTCATATTTTGGTTTATTCTACTTCTCCTTTCTTCATTATTATTTGAAATATGGAATGATATGAAATGTGTTCGAGGGAACTTGCAAAGGTGAGTTTCTTCCCTTGTGTTTAGCTAAAGTTATTGTTTTGTATAGTTTTTAGTTTAATATGTTAGTATGCATATTAGGACATTTGTTTGTAATTTTCCATGGATTAATATTGATTTTTAGGACATTTAAAGCATATATTCAAATCTGTCCAGATTTGAATGTATACTTTAAAGTGGCCTAATCATCATTATTAAGCCCATTTTTATATAATTTCTTCATGTAGTCTTATAGTATATTCATGTAGGATGCATGCTAGGGCATTGTCACATTTTTATTATTTTTTTTAAGGTTTTTTAAAGTGATTTAAAGATTATATTTAAATCTGTCCAGATTTATTTATATCTCTAAATCACTTCTAAAAATCATTTTTAAGGCCAAATTTAACTTAGAAATATGCCTAGGTTCACGTAGTTAAATTAGCATGCATTTAAGGCATTTTTTCATGCATTGTAGGGTTAATATTATGTTTGTTTATTTAATTTTCAGCATGCATTATTATTAGTACTTAGGATTTTAGATTAAATTAGGATTAGATAGAGACCCTAGGTTTAGGAAGGTCACTTGACCTTTCCTAGGATTGTCCTTTGTTGTAAGGACTATATTCAAATTCAAGTAATTGATTGAGTCTAAGAGTCTATCTTCAAGAGAGATTTTGAAAAAATGATTTTTATTAAAAATTGATTTATTAAATGGTGCTTTCATGAGATAGGAATCTTTTAAAAGAGTTTATATTAGAAATGATTTCTTTGAAAAAGAAATGATTTTGGAATGAAATTCCATGGATAATGTTGATTTTGAAAAAGGAAGTTTAAATTGAGGTTTACTTCTAGAAGATAAGTTATATCTTTTAAAAATCCTAAACGTATTGTAAATCTTTTAATTATCAAATAATTTTGAAAAGTAATTTTGAATGGATAAAAACTCTCGAAGATTGTATCTTAGATAAAGTCGAACACTTTTAAATGATGTTGTTCATTACAATAGGAGAGTCCTAGGGTGAATCGAACTACGTGGACTTTGATCCTTATCAAGTAATTGGTAAGGTACGTAGGCAATCAATAGGGTGCAAGTCTAATCTTAGGATGACTCTAGTCTCCTAAGGTCTTTAGGATTTCTTTGATTTCTTTTTTATTTTATTATTATCTATTATCTAGTATTATCTACACTATTTTCAATGGTTGATTAGATAAATAGGATTGATATGATAAGATTTTGATAAAGCCCAATAGTAATTAGGAGACCTTTAATTAGGGCGAGGTGGGTGCCTACAAGGAGTTCCTTGGAACCTTCCCACTTCGTAACCTAGCCCCCGAATCCAACTTTGATTATAATACCAAGTTTTTCCTTAAAATATGGAGTCAATGTTTTATTGAAAATAAAACTCTTTTTGTGTTTTCCTTGTTCCCTAAAAATAAGGTGGCGACTCCCAGTTTTTTACAAACTCTCATCCTTTTTCAAAAACCCAATCTTGAGTGGATAATAGAGAAGGATAAATGTGGATAATAGAGAAGGATAATAGAGAAGGATAAATCGAGACGGATAAAACAACATCCACAATCCACTCAAAACACCCCAAAGTGAACAAGAGGCCTCCCGATCTAGGTTGGCTGATTCACAATTACCGAAGTGTAAGAAGGATCAATGTGTGGATATTCATTATAAGGCACTCGAGTGATCGGTCTTTGAACAAAGCTACCATCCTCAATGACTTGCACCTGCCAAGGGACAGGTGGCAAAGAAGGAGCAGAGGATGAAGACTCGCCCTCACTAGGAGCCGCAGTAGCTGTAGGATGGGAGGCATGTCCTCGGGTTCGACGACCCTGCCAAATAAATAGATATGAAGAATAATGTATAGAAAAGAGGCAAGGCTGTCAAGAGAAAGTTTGATACCTCAGCAGGTAAAAATCCCGATACAAATGGACGCAGCAGATAGCGCTGACAGAATGTACGATAATCCTCATGCGGACGATGGAAAGCATCCGCAAATACACCAGCCATAGTGTCTGCTAAGGCATGGTCTGTCAATTTATCAGCATGTCTCATAGAAGAAGGAGGTGCATGAGGCACACGGGCAACTGAATAAGACCCACAAAGCTGGGCACGTACTCTTTTCCCAAGGTACCAATACCTGCCAGAGGTCCCCTCGAACAAGATTCTCTTATGAGACATCTCAATCATAGAATTAAGTCGAGTATGCATGGTACCCCTCCAATGACGCCAAGGATTCCACCTAACCTAAGGACAGGGTATATTAGAGAAAGTTTGAGCATTGAGAAAGGAAAACAGAAATGAAGATTATTACCTTATTAAAGCGCAATCCTGCAAGAAAGGCACGACTGTAAGCATAATCATGCCTATGGGCAATGGCATTCACCCGCCTATCTGGGGCATATCTAGCAAAGGTTGGCTAGGAAAGGTCATTAGCAATCAAGATAAGGCTATTCAGGTCGAGGTACTCATGAGCCCATCCCTGCAGAATATGTGCATTGTTAAAATATGTGTGAAGGGAAGTTTATGATATTTTTCTCAAAATAAGTGAGTATACCTCCCAAACAAATCCCATGCCTCCAAAGTCAGTGCATACCCCTCGAGACCGACAACACATGGTCCTGTACATGGTGGCCAAGGCAGCGCCACCCCAGTCATACTGAGGAATGGTATCAATATCCTCCAAACTGGCAAGAAGGCCTAAAGAGGCCAAATCAGCAGTGCCTGCAAAAAGAGTGCAGGAAAACAAGTACAAAAGGAAAGCCCGCACGATGTGGTCAGGATCTCCTCCTTCAGGTATGTTGCTAAAAGTGTTAAAGAGGGTATTTCGACGAACTGATTTCTTCACGATCTCAATATCGCCTGCCCCAAGAAAGGTATCCAAGTAAGTTGAGTTCTTGCTTGCACTATCGTAAAAATCCAATGGGCGACCCCCAATGGAAAACCCCATAATCATGGTAAAATCAAGGGGAGTCATAGTCATCTCCCCAAACTCAAAGTGAAATGTGTTGGTGGTGTCCCACCAAAGCTCAGATAAGGCCATAAGAGCCTGTCTATCCATAGTGTCAACCCACAGTGAGTCGATGAAGTCTCCGAAACCAAGTCTTCTGATAGTGGCTTTGACATATGGTTGGAGAGTGTCCATCTTGGCCCACCATCCAATAATGCCCTGAAGGGATGACCGAGTCCTGATGTCGAACTCTGGCTGTAAAGATAAAGATTAATGGATTAGAGTTATAAAGATAAGTTATGCTAATTCTTTGAATCGAGAATACAAAATTAACTCACAAAATGGCACATTTTCAAAAAATGTTCAAATTTTATTTCTCAAATGGTTTGTCAATTGTGAGTTATTCAAAAAATATATACCATGATTAATGTAGTTAATTTTGGTATTTTCAATATTACATCAAGAATTAGCATAATTCATTTAAAATGCCATATGACTTCTTTTCATGAAAATTGAATTGGAATTACAAATACTAAGAGAATAGAATTTTGAAAATCAAGAAATAAATACTTAGCATAAGTTTTGAAATAAAATTATTTAAAAGTCATGAAAATGACACTTTATGCAATAATATTTTGAAAAATAAGCTAAGTCTTAGTTCATGAAAATTTTTGATATGTGCATTACTTAAAGTGTTTTGAAAACTTATCATGATATGATTATTTTGAAAACATTTGAAAAAGCGTAATATGATGAATTGATTTGAAAATTTGAAAATTGCCTCCTTTAGGCATTTTATCAAACACCTAGTACGCACATTTTTGAAAAAAAATTGTGAAAACTTGTCATGAAGCTTTTGGAGGTATCCAAATGATGTTTGAAACATATTTGAATCATGGCATGAGAAATTTAAATCAAAAAAATCAAATTCTAGTCTCTTGGGAATTTTATCAAACACTTGGTGGGCAACATTTCAAGCTTGTGAAGCTAGTAAAATGGGGCTTCCAAGCTTTGCCAAATACAAATTTCATGAACACAAGTCATCAAACAATATCCAAAGTTCAATATCAAAGCATCTAGACATCAATGATTCAATGAAAGAGCATGGAAAGTAAGCTTACCTCTTGAAGAGTATGGATGTGGGAGAGATGATCATTAGGCTCCAATAACAAGCTTGAGTTGTTGGGATCACAAGAAGGTGCTTTGTAGCTCTTCATCTTCATATATGGGTACTTTGATTCATACCTATTTGCCATGAGTATAGGTAGAAGATGAATTTGAGAAAATGGGTATATGTGCATTTGGGTTTTGGATCCCCAAATTGAAATGCAAGAATGAAATCCTAGGTTTTTTATTCACAAATTGAGGTGAATAACAACACTAGAGGTGTTTGGAGTTTTGATTTGGATGAAATTAAATCAAATGTGATGAATTTTGAAAGAAATTGGAAAATCCTAGAGAGAGAAGGTCTCAAATTAGACAAAAAAAGCATGAATGAGCAAAGGGGTGTCAAACACCTAAATGGGGAGTTGGGGGCTCGGGTGGCCGTCCACCAAGGGACGGCTGGCCGTCCACCTTGGACGGTTGGCCATCCTTGGTTGGATGGTCATCCATCCTTAAGCCTAATTTTGACTTTTTGTGGACTTTTGAAGCCCATTAGGCCCAAATTTTGACTTTTTTTGGCTTACTTTGACCAATTTTGACTCATTTTCTTTCAAAATTTGATTTATGAAAGTGCATTTGATTGAGATTGAATGATATTTGATGAGTGAATAAGAAATAAAGAGGATTTGGTGCATACCAAAGTAAGAATTGAGCAATTGTGAATAGGAAAGTTCACATGAAATGATGAATTTTTGGTTGAAAACCATGAGATTTAGAAATGAATGAATGAAAAGATGGTGTAAATAAGTTTGTAATCATGAAATGGTTATGAATACATTTGATTTGGTGAGCTTATGAGACCCATGAAGGGAATTATAAAGGTGAGTGAACCCACGAAGGGAAAGGCTAATGAGAAAAGTCCATTTTTGAGGCCCAAAACCTTGAAACCATGAAGTATTGATGAAGTATACATGAAATGTATGTTAATGATATTAAGGTATGATATTATGATGATTGGAAATGAAATTTCCAAAAGGATTGAAAATACTTAAGTTGACTAGAAATGAAATTTCTAGTAATGAGTCGAAGACTCCCAAATTTTTTATGATAATTGGAAATGCAATTTCCAAAAGGATTGAAAATCCTTGAGTTAACTAGAAATGAAATTTCTAGTAATGAGTCGAAGACTCCCAAATGTTATGATGACTGGAAATGCAATTTCCAAAAGGATTGAAAATCCTTAAATTAACTAGAAATGAGTCGAAGAATCCCAAATATTATGATGATTGGAAATGCAATTTCCAAAAGGATTGAAAATCCTTAAGTTGACTAGAAATGAAATTTCTAGTAATGAGTCGAAGACTCCCAAATTTTTTATGATAATTGGAAATGCAATTTCCAAAAGGATTGAAAATCCTTGAGTTAACTAGAAATGAAATTTATAGTAATGAGTCGAAGACTCCCAAATTTTATGATGACTGGAAATGCAATTTCCAAAAGGATTGAAAATCCTTAAGTTGACTAGAAATGAAATTTCTAGTAATGAGTCGAAGACTCCCAAATTTTTTATGATCATTGGAAATGCAATTTCCAAAAGGATTGAAAATCCTTGAGTTAACTAGAAATGAAATTTTTAGTAATGAGTCGAAGACTCCCAAATTTTATGATGACTGGAAATGCAATTTCCAAAAGGATTGAAAATCCTTCAATTAACTAGAAATGAAATTTCTAGTAATGAGTCGAAGACTCCCAAATTTTATGATAATTGGAAATGCAATTTCCAAAAGGATTGAAAATCCTTAAATTGATTAGAAATGAAATTTCTAGTAATGAGTCGAAGCCTCCCAAATTTTTATGATAATTGGAAATGCAATTTCCAAAAGGATTGAAAATCCTTCAATTAACTAGAAATGAAATTTATAGTAATGAGTCGAAGACTCCCAAATTTTTATGATAATTGGAAATGCAATTTCCAAAAGGATTGAAAATCCTTAAGTTAACTAGAAATGAAATTTCTAGTAATGAGTCGAAGACTCCCAAATTTTTATGATAATTGGAAATGCAATTTCCAAAAGGATTGAAAATCCTTAAGTTGACTAGAAATGAAATTTCTAGTAATGAGTTGAAGACTCCCAAATTTTTATGATAATTGAAAATGCAATTTCCAAAAGGATTGAAAATCCTTAAGTTGACTAGAAATGAAATTTCTAGTAATAAGTCGAAGACTCCCAAATTTTTATGATAATTGGAAATGCAATTTCCAAAAAGATTGAAAATCCTTGAGATAACTAGAAGTGGGACTTCCAGGAAGAGAGAATTTGAAGCGAAGCTTTCAAAATAATTTTAATGGTTAATTATCCCTATTTTGTTGTGTCAAAAATGGGATGTCATTGTTTTCGTTGATATTCACTGGCGAAGCCATGAACATCAACGAGGGGCTTCTGTAGACATCCATTTTTTACCATGAGTATGGTCATGAATGGTTGCCTTTGATTTGAGGTGAAATAGGGTATCAAAACCCTAAGTTCTCAGTTTTAACCCTTGTGGGTAATTAGATAGAGGTCATTATCACATGTGTGTTTTTAGGTCAGATCAAGTCGGTTCTTTTTGCATTAGGTTTTTAGAGAGTCTAGGAGCATCCCTGCAAAATTCCATGGCATTCCGAGCAAGGCTAGACAGAAAATAAGGCCTTTTGTGACTGAATGGCAGTTTGGTTCTTTGAATCACAAAAGCCTTGAATGACTGTCGATCTTGTCTCAAATGATCTCGAGGCTTTGGCATAGATATGAAAAGTGTGTTTGGTAGCTAAGTTGATCAGTGGTAAGGCCTGTTGAGCTTTCTGGCTCATGATTGGCTCTTGAGGCTCGAAAGACCCTTTCAAAATCCATATTAGGGTTTCGACCGGAAACGACTGGGATTCGATATTTTTATCAAACCAAAGCCTTCAAAGGCTTCAAAACACTTTCCTATTTTAAAACTTGTTTCAAGAAGAAGAAATGATTTCGAAACCAATCGGTTAGCAAATTTCAAAACCCTAATTTGGGCCCGACAGGCCCTAAACAGCTAATCGGTCGAATTTTTCCTAGACCATTAACCTCGGTCAATGCATTTTCACTTCAAACACTTCTTAAAACATGGAAAATCGAATCACGATCATTTCGGCACTTGAATCGTCAAATTTGGACTTAAAACGGGCCCGAAAAGCCGAAAAAAGCCGAAATAGGATTAAAACGGGCTGAGATAGGCCAAAAATAGCATAGAGGATCGATGGCCGTCCACCTAGGGACGGCCAACCCTCCTAGAGTGGATGGTTGTCGATCCTCTTAGCCAATAACTGCCAGTTTTGAGTGATTTTTCTATCCGGGACTCTTCCAAGCCCTGTCATGTGTCTAGTTCGATCATGGGGACTTTTGGATGAGTATGAACACCTTGAAAGACTGGTTTTGAGCCCTTGGATCATTCCTAGGAGATTTAAACTTAGTTATTGATCAAATTCAGGCCTCCCTATAAATAGAGGGCCCTAGAATCAGTTTCAACACACATAATAAGCTTTAGAGAGCTAGCTTGGAAAGTAGAGGCTTGAGCAATTGCACAAGCTTCCCCCATAGCACTCTAGCTTAAGTTTTAAAGTCCTTGAGGTCCTTGGAGTCCTTGGAGCTTGATGAGAAGGCTTGGAGCTTGAGGAGAAGGCTTGAAGCAAAGAGGCAGATAAAGAGGTTAATAGTTTAAAGTTTTGCAGTTTTCTTTTCTTCTTGTTCTTCTTCTTCTTTTATGATCATGCTAGGTTAGGTTTTATTTCCTTAGTTTATGTAGGGTTTAGTTCATTGTTAGTATAGGGTTTAGTTCATTATAAGTATGCATAGTTTAGGTTCCATCTTTTCTTTTAGTATGCATAATAGGTTAGTTTATTTTTAATATATATATTTCTTTTCTTCTATTCTTTTTTAAGTCATATCATATTAGGATTGGATATTTAGGATTAAGTTTATGCATGTTTAAGTCTTTTAAGTTAGTAATCAAGTTAGGTTAGTTTATAAATCATATGCTAATATTTTTAGGATGGATTTGTATTGTTCATATTAGGTTGTTAGTTTATTCAAGTTAAGCATTAGTATTATTCTTATCATGGTTTATTTTTATCATTTGGAGTGTTTGATTGATATATAAAATGTGCTCGAGGGAGCATGCAAAGGTAAGTCCCTTCACTTGTGATTAAATGCTATGATTTGATGATAGTTTAGCATGCATATTAGGTTGCATTTAGTGCATTCTTTTACTATTTTTTTTATTCATTGTTTTTAGGGTTTTAAATACACTTTTTGATTACTTTCAAATATGTCCATGGATTTAAAGTGACCTAAAAGTGCACTAAAACTCATTTTTTTTAGGCCAAAATCGACATAGAAGCATGCCTAGGTTCACATAGCTAACTTAGATTTGCATTTAGGACATTTTCATGCATTATTTGCACTCTTGATTATATTTTTATTTATTTTCCAGAAATTCCAGCATGCATATTATAGTGTTTTAGGTATTTAGACTAACCTAGGATTAGCTAGAAACCCTAGGATTAGGGGGGTCACTTGACCCCACTTAGGACTCTTCTTTGTTGTAAGAATTACAATAAGAATAGAGTTCTATGTTACCTAGGATTCTACTTCGAGAACAATTCTAAAAGTGATTTTGAAAGAATTCAAAAATGGAATGAAATTTCATCTCTTATAACAAGTGTTTTGATCCAACTCAAACTCTCGAAGCTAGAGTCCAAGATAAGATAGAATTTCTACGATTATGTGGTTTATTACAATAGGAGAGTCCTATGTAATCGAACTACGTGGACTTTGATCTTTATCAAGCAATTGGTAAGGTACGTAGGCAGTCAATAGGGCGCAAGTCCAATCTTAGGTTGACTCTTGTCTCTTAAGATCATTAGGTTTCTTGTATACTTTTGTATTATTTAATATTATTATTTTAGTATTATATATCATATTTTGTGATTGATTAGATATGCTAGGATTATCATGATAAGATTTTGAATAAGCCCATTAGTAATTAGGAGACCTTTAATTAGGGCGAGGTAGATGCCTACAAGGAGTTCCTTGGAACCTTCCCACTTCGTAACCTAGCTCCCGAATCCAACTTTGATTCGAAAAACCATGCTTTTCCAAAATATGGGGTCAATGTTTTATTGAAAATAAAACTCTTTTTGTGGTTTCCTTGTTCCCTAAAAATAAGGTGGTGACTCCTAGTTTTTTACAAACTCTTATCATTTTTCAAAAACCCTATCTTGAGTGGATAATAGAGAATGATAAATGTAGATAATAGAGAAGGATAAATCGAGACGGATAAACATCATCCACAATCCACTCAATATAAACACTCCCCAAGAGTGAACAAGAGGACCTCCCGATCTAGGTTGGCTGGTTCACAGGTGCATTCCTTCTTCACTCCACCAGTGCATTATTTTATGGAATGGAAACAAGGTGGAAATAATTTGGGCAGATCAAAAGCCATTCGTCGCAGGCTCAAATGTTGTAGAAGCACATTTGTATGGAGATGAGGTTGGGCTTATCAAGTTTGTAGGCCGTGACAGAGATGGAAAACCTAAGGGATTGACTACAATGAGCAAGTTATTCTCCAAACTAGCCATTGAGAAGGTGATACGAGAAATCTCCAGGCCTGGTAATATTCTGCCTCCAAGGCCGGAGTTAACCTACATCGTGGAATAAGTTTAATGGATGAACTCTCGAAAGAAGGCAATATGGGGAAGATTATGGCGGAACTTTCCCATAATTAAGTGACTACGCCAAGTTTGAAGGTCTTTATCATGTTGCAGAGACCAAGTGTATTTTAGAAAAATATATTGAGGTCGGGGATCATGACAGTTTTGGTATTGATGACCTTTAACCTGCACCAGCAAATATGGAAGACCTCAAAGCAGATGTTCAAGATCCATTGCTAGAGGTCAATCTAGGTGATGAAGATGACAAAAAAACCTACATTCATCAGTGACTTGTTAGATGAAGATTTCAAGAATGAGTTGGTCTTACTTTTGAAAGAATATCGTGATTGTTTCGCGTGGAACTACCATGAGATGCCGGGTTTAGGCTGAAAAGTTGTTGAACACCGATTACCGATGAAGCCAGGATTCAAACCACACAAACAACCTCCAAAGCGCATGACTCAAGAGGTAACGGACAAAATCAAGGAGGAGATCGAAAGGCTTCTGAAGGCCGGGTTTATCAAACCTATAAGGTATGTGGAATGGATTTCAAATATTGTACCTGTGCTTAAAAAGAATGGTAAATTACGTGTTTGCGTAGACTTTAGAAATTTAAATCTAGCAACACCTAAAGATGAATATCCTATGCCTGTTGCGGATGTGCCTGTAGACCGGGTGGCTAATCATAAGATCCTTTCTTTTATGGATGGACATTCGGGCTACAATCAAATCTTTATAAGTGAGGATGATGTTCATAAGACCGCATTTAAATGTCCAGGGGCAATTGGTATGTTTGCTTGGGTAATGATGCATTTTGGACTACGAAATGCTGGTGCAACTTACCAACAGGCAATTAACGTGATTTTTCACGATCTGATTGGGAAAATAATAGAGGTATACATTGATAACATTGTTGTCAAATCAAAAGAGGTTGAAAATCATTTGGCGGATTTAAGAAAAGCTTTTGAAAGAATGCGGAAATACAGATTAAAAATGAATCCCACCAAATGTGCTTTTGGTGTGAAGGCTGGGAATTTTCTGGGCTTTCTTGTACACCAAAGAGGCATTGAAATATACAATAACAAAGCTCGAGCAATTCATGAGGCTAGACCTCCATCTAATAAGACCGAGTTACAAAGGTTTTTAGGGCAGATTAACTTTTTACGTAGATTTATTTCTAATCTTTCAGGTAAGATCTACACTTTTACGCCATTACTCAAGTTACGGGCGTTGGAAGATTTTAAATGGGAATCGGAGCATCAAAAGGCCTTTGACTTAATAAAGGGATATCTCACTAGACCTCCAGTCTTAATACCGCCAGCTTCAGGCAGGAATTTAAGACTTTATATTTCTGCATCCGAAAGATCTTTAGGATCTATGTTAGCACAAGTTAATGAGCAGGGCCAAAAGCAGCCCGTGTATTATCTTAGTAAGACTTTAACTGATGTTGAACAAAGATATACCTCAATTGAAAAAATCTGTTATTCTTTGTTTTATACTGTTGATAAATTGCCTCATTATTTTATGAACAATGTTGTGAATGTTATTTCTAAGTCTGATATTGTAAAATATATGCTTTCACAACCCATATCTAGAAGTAGAGTTGGTAGATGGGCGTTGGCCATGTCTGGCTATGCCATCCGTTATGTACCACAGAAGGCTGTAAAAGGCCAAGTCCTAGCAGATTTCTTGGCCGACCACCCAATGCCTATTGAGGTTGAAGTACAGGTAGATTTGGGAATGGTTCAAGTGGTACCATGGCAACTTGAGTTTGATGGATCTCGAACAGATGAGAAGGCAGGGGCTGGCATTATGATTACTGCCCCTAATAATGTTAAATATGAGTTTGCCTTTCAATTAGCTTTCACCTGTAGTAATAATCAAGCAGAGTACGAGGCCTTGATCATTGGCCTTGAGATATTGTTAGAAATGGGAGCTAAATATGTGGATATTATGGGAGATTCACAATTAGTTTTAAATCAAATTAATGGCACATATAAATGCCATAGTTGGTTTATAACCTTACCATTCATTAGCTACCCAATTGTTGAGAAATTTTCAAGATGTGACTTTAACTCATAATCCAAGGTCATTGAATAGAGAGGCAAATGAATTAGCCCAGCTTGCCTCAGGTCTCAATATTGAAGAAGGAGAGGCTTTTAAAACAATTTTGGTTGAGAAAATGGCCTTACCTTCAATAAAAGCAAGAGGTACAAATATGGAAGTGCTCGGTAATGATATAATTCAGTCTGATTGGAGATTTCCAATTATCAAACGTTCAATAACTCCTAATAGGCCATGTGATAGGAAAACTAGGTATATAGCCAATCAATTTGTTATGTATTCTGGGGAGTTATTTAAAAAGACTGATTATGGTTTATTATTAAAATGTATTAGCCAACAAGAATCTATGCTAGTAATGGCCGAGGTGCACGAAGGAATTTGTGGTGCACATTAGGCCTGGGTAAAAATGCGTTGGTTATTATGGAGACATGGTTATTGTGGACCAGCCCCGTGGCGGGGCTTTGATGTCCACATCATCACCGGACGATGTGATTAGGGGGGTTTAGAAAACAAACAAAGGAGTCGCCACCTTATTTTTAAGGAATAAGGAAACCATAAAAATATTTTATTTTCAATAAAACAAACTCCACTTTCAATGAAAAGACAGTCTACAAACCAGAGTTGGATCCGGGGGCTAGGTTACGACGTGGGAAGGTTCCAAGCTTTCACTTGTAGGCACCCACCTCGCCCTAATTAAAGGACTTATAATTTATTTGGGCTATTTAAATCCTTAATGCAAACAATCCTAAATAATCTAATCAACTAAAAAAGTATTGATATAAATGCATTATCTATATTTAGTTATATTAATAATAATAAAAAATATATACAAACAAACCCCTAAAACCTAGGACACCCCACGGGAATCCTAGGGCTGACTTGAGCCCTATTAGCGGCCTACGTAACTTACTAGTATCACCTAGCAAGTATCAAAGTCCACGTAGTTCGACTACCCTAGGACTCTCCTATTGTAATCGATCACATCATCAAAGGTATTCAACCTAATTCAAGACTCTAACTTCGAGAGTTTTTGTTTGTTTAAAATCATTTATTCAAAATCATTTTTAAAATCCAAATATTCTAAAACAATTCTTATCTTTAGAATTCAATTCCAATTAAAAATCTTTTTCAAAGATTTTCAAGAAAACAAATGATATGGGAGGAATTTCATTCCAAAGTAAAAATCTTTAAAACATTTCAAATCTTTTTGAAAATCATTTGATAATCAAATATCTCATAAAATCATGTTTATTTCATAAACATTATATCAAAATCATTTTTATAAAATCTCTCGAAGATAGACAATCAAATCGATTAAAATACTCAAATCTGAGTATGACTTTTACAACAAAGGAAATTCCGAGGGAAGGTCAAGTGACCTTCCTAGCCTAGGGTCTCTAACTAGCCCTAAAGTTAATCTAAAAACCTAAAAATGCTAATGCAATGCATGCTGAAATTTAAACAAATAAGCATGTAATTAATTCTAAAAATGCATGAAAATGCCCCTAAATGCACACTAATTAATCTATGTAAGCCTAAGCATATTTCTAAGTTGGATTTGACCTAAAAATGATTTTTAGAATAAATTTAAGGACATAAACAAATCTGGACAGATTTGAATATGTACCCTAAATTACTCTAAAAACCATGAAAACAAAGAATAAAAAATGTGAAAATGTCCTAGCATGCTTTCTACATGAATATTTTAAATTACTATGCAAAAACGTGTCAAAAATTACACCAAAATATGCTTAAACGATTGATTTAAACACAAGGGAAGGATCTCACCTTTGCACGCTCCCTCGTACACATTTTATATATTCAAACCAATAAATTCAAGTCGAGTGCTCAAATAATCATAAAAAAATCACAAGGGAAGGATCTCACCTTTGCACGCTCCCTCGTACACATTTTTCATATTCAAATGATCAAATCCATGGCAAGTGTTTAAATAATCATATAAAACATAAACAAAAAGACTCAAGACTTATCACATGTCGAATTAACATACTAATATACTCATGTTATCATTAAAATCATCAATTAAACATCGAGAGATTCAAATAACAATATGAATCCACCAATATTTATTCTAACATGCTTGTACACAAAATAACCATAAATCTAATCTTACTCATGCATGCATACATAAAATCACGACAAAACTAACTAATCCTAAACATGCATACTAACATAAATCACAACAATGCTAACCTAATCATACACATCAACCCTAATATGCATATTCACATAAAATAGTAACTAAGTTAAACAACCCTAAACATGCATTCTAACATAAAATAATAACTAAACTAAACAACCCTAAACATGTATTCTAACATAAAATCATAATAAAGCTAGTTCTAATCATGCATCTACACATAAACAACAATAAAACTAATTTTAATCATGCACCTACACATAAAATCATAACAAAAACTAATCCTAACATGCATTTAATCACAATAAAAGACACCCTAATATGCTTACTAACATGTACTCATAATGAAACTAACCCTAATCATACATGCTTACATAAAATAACACCAAAGCTAACCCTAATCATACATATGACATGAAATAACGAATAAAACTAACCCTATCATGTTAAACATACTCATTGCCAAAAGAAAAAAAGAAAAGAGAATCCATCTCATATGAAAATCAAGAAGACTTACATTATATCATCATAGAGTTATGTAAGAAATCATGAAAAATAAACACCAACGTTAAGGATTTACCCTTCGATCTCCTTCTTGGCTAGCCTCCTCCAAGCTCCTAGCCTTGAGTTCTTACCCCTTCAATGGTGTAAGAATGAAGAGCCAAAAAAATCTGTAGCCTCCTCTCCCAAAAACCCTAAAATTCTCCTCCTCCTTCTTTCTAACTCCATAATGCAGTATATATAGAGCTAGGGTTCAAACCCTTGAATGGTTAGGATTTAATTCTCTAAAAATGATCCTAGGGTTTAGAATTAATCATGTTAGGGTTTGCCAGCTGAAAACCCTTCGAATTTATTCCAAAAAAACAAATCAAATCGGCCAAAACAAGTGGGAAAGTTTCAAACATGCCAAAAATACAAAATAAGCTCGAACATGCTGGTGACCATCCTAGCCTGGACGGCTGGCCGTCCTGGGCTGGACGGTTGGCCGTCCTAGCTAGGACGGTCACCGTAGTGACTTCCTAATTTTTCTTCCCCAAATTTTAGGGTTTTCATATTTTGGCCATATTTTGGTCAAATTTGATCCAAATCCGATGGTTCAGGGCTCAAAATGACCGTGTTTTGATCCTCCACATTTTTAGAATGTTTTTGGGTTAAAATCAATTGACCATGGTCAAGGGTTTTAGCAAAATGCTAGCCAATTGACCCGGTTGTGCCAAAATTGGTCATATGACCATTCTTTGTTTTGTAAAATTGATCAATTAGGCTTGCACCACTTCTAAAAACATGGTTTTAATATGAAATTGGTACTTGAAAACATGTTTTGAAAATCTTTCATTTTGGTGAAAATGACCAATTCACGGTCAATTTGATCGAAACCCGAATTCAGCTCATCCCTACCCGTGGGATCGATTTTGGAAGAATCTATCCCAACCATTCAAAGACTCAATTAGCACTCCAAATTCACTCCCCACATCCATATAAACCTCATGAAACAATCCGTTTCGAATTCGGAGGTCATTCGGAAATTATACGAGAAAAAGGACGAAAATGCCCTTCAAGTCGCAAAAACCCTAATTACCTATCGAGCTCTCATCAGAATGCTATGAAAATTTACAGGGATGTTCTAAAACACCTCAAAAGTCAAATGCAATACAAATGAGTTGATTCCAATCCAAATGTACACATGAAATAATGAACTGTCCTTTCCCTCAGAAAAGGGCAATATGGGCAATTTGGTCTTTACAAGGCCAATTCCTCACCAAATGATCAGCTATTCTAGTTAATCATTTGCATGGACATATGGTAGAAATAATTGGTAAAAATGGGGTGTCCACAGTTATTATTGGCCCACGGTCTTGAAAGACTGTATTAATTATGCTAAAGGCTGTAAAGCATGTTAAAAGCATGGCCAAATTCAGCATATACCTGCCACTGATTTGAAATATATCATAAAGCCTTGGCCCTTTAGAGGCTGGGCAATTGATGTGATTGGGAAGGTTTATCCACCATCTTCAGGTTTGCATGGGTTTATTATAGTGGCAATCTACTATTTTACTAAATGGACGGAAGCTAAGCCTATGAAAGTTGTTGATCAAGAGGCCGCAATTAAGTTTATTAAAGAGCATATTGTACATAGGTTCGGCCTACCTGAAACGATCAACAGCGATAATGCCAAGTCATTTGTTGGAGATCGAGTGAAGGCATTTGCAAGAGAGTATGGGATTAAACTTTCTAATTCCACTCCTTACTACGCTCAAGCAAACGGCCAAGTAGAGGCCGTAAATAAAACTTTGAAAAGTATTTTGAGCAAAATGTTGAATGAAAAACCTAGGACTTGGCATTTACAGTTATTCGAGGTCTTATGGGCTTACAGAACTTCATTCAAGGAGAGTATTGGAACAACTCCTTATGCACTGACCTTTGGACATGATGCGGTGTTACCTTTAGAGGTCACCATTCCATCTTTAAGAGTGGCCTTACAAAATGATTTGTTACCTCACGAGTATAATGAGGCCATGTTACTTGAGTTGGAAACTTTATCTGAAGAAAGATTAAGAGCCTTAAACAACATTGAGGTTCAAAAGAAAAAGATGGCAAAGGCCTATAACAAAAGAGTGAGATACAGGCCTTTGCAGTTGGAGATTTTGTTTGGAAGGTTATTTTACCAATTGTGACCAAAGACCCAAGATTGGGGAAATGGTCTCCAAATTGGAAGGGCCCTTTTGAAGTTTTAGATGTAATTCCAAGAGGGGCATATTCATTTAAGGAACTAGCCAGCGGAAAAATGATTAAGTCTATCAACGGCAAATTCCTTAAGAGGTATTATCCCATTATGTGGGAGGCCATCCAAGGGGATGGCCAAAACAACTAATTCATGCTTATTTTGCAGGGCCGTCAAGTTCAAATACGAAGAAAGAAAAGAGCAAGATCTTTATATTGCTACAAAACTTCAAAATTTCCTACCTTACTGAATTTTCAAGAAACCCAATCCATCAAAATACCCATTTCCACAAAAACATCCACAATATCCAAAATTCTGAAATGTTCAAACAAACCATCACCAGAAATTCAAAACAAAAACACAACCTCCAAATGTGTCCAGAACAAGACACAAACATCCAAATACTAAATTGTTCACATCCCACACCCATCCATCACAAAAATATCCAAAACCATTAAAAAAAAACAACCACCATGAAACCAACCAGTAGCAATAAAAGAGCAATGTTCAAGGAAGATAGAAAATCAAACCTGACGGTCAGAAGGGAAGCAAGCATTGAAAGTCTCCAACGAGGGGAAGCCTTGGGCGTCAGACCATTCTTTCATAAGCTTAAATTCAGCAAGCTTCAGGTCTTCACACTTTTTAGCCCAGGTCTGAGCTTCATTGCTAGTGGAGCTATACTCACGCCGCTTAGAAGAGACCTCGCCCCATAACCCATTGAATCGTTTATCCGCAGCTTCCATGGCAGTGATCTGAGATTGCCGAAATTATCTTTTAGCCTCCACTTGGGCTTGAAGATCTTGAATCTGTTTATGCAGACCAGCAATTTCAGCATTTACATCTTTAATCCCTATTTGAACCGCCATCTTTTGATTACGAAGACCGAGCATAACATCCTTGTTTATCTCAATAAAAGTTTTGGCCTGTTGGCGCTGCTCGAGAATACCCTCAAAATTTTTCCTATCAGTAAACTTCAGTCTAAAATCTTTCACCAGATCTACAACCCGAGACATGCAGAGGTAAATTTCATTCATGAAAGGTTCGTACTCGGGGACACGACGCAGATAGTTATAACATTGGACCAGCTCATTGGCCATATCTGGATCGAGATCGGGAAGATTCAGACTTTGCAATTCCAGGAATCTAGCTCTCTTCACTTCGATCTCTGCTTTTGGTAAACCAGGATCAACATCAGGGAGGAGATCGGGTCTTGGAGGAACAACACGTTCTTTTAGCATAGGATCATCCAAGTTATCGAACCAGGACTCAAGGTCTTCAGGGATTGGAGATTTGGGGTCGGCCATTTCTGTTTCAAGGGGAGGACTCAAGATCAGATTTTCTTGAATCAATGTTCAAAGTGCCGGAGATTCGGAATAGTCACTCAATGTATTGGATGGAGATGAACTGGGAGATTATAGCCTTGATTTCTTGATCACAGGGGAATTCTCTGCCTCTCTTTCGCTAGGCTCAAGACTAGCACCTTCCTCACTACCACTAGAATTGTCTGACAATTCAATAGTGTCAGAAGGTCGAGGAGTTATTTGCTTACTCCCAACAAGGCGAACAGATCTACGTGTTGGAATTTTTGTCGAGGCAATAACTTCTTCAACTTGTTCAAGGAGAGTCGAAGCATGTTTTGCAGAAACCTTTTTCTGGGACACACTCTTTTGCTTTGAAGGATTGGATGAGGGGGTAGCTGTTTCTCTAGGCTTGAAAAGAAAGGAGAGGTCAGAGATATTTGGTTTCACATCTTCAAGAAGGCCACCTGAAAAGGAACAAAAATTATAATCTAGAGAAAAATATACAACTAAAAGAATGAAAGGTAGAATTAATTTACTACTACCTAATTTCTTTTTGGCTGTAGTCTCTTTGCTTTCTTTTTCTTTTCTGGATCACTGGAGAAGGTAGAGACAGGGTGGAAAGTGTGGTTGAGAAAGATAGAGAGGAAATCTTGGTTTTGAAGGTCGAGGCCCACTAGGTTTTAAAGTTTTCTGAAGAAGAAGGGTTTTCAGGCAAAAGAAGTACTTCAAATTTTTCTAAAGCCTTCTCTATCAAAAAAGTGATAGGCTTAATTGATTCTTCATTTGAAAAAACCACCCATGTAATGGCAGGAGAATTTTCAGAGAAAAGACAGGATGGAGCAGGCAAATTTAAGTGGAAGCCGAATTGACGGATGACGAGGTTTGGACAATAAACTTCAACCCCGACCTTGGGCATCCTTTTCTCAAAGAAACCAGCAAAATGGAGATCACGTACAATAAGGTATGGACACCAAATTCGATTTTGTTTGTTTTGGTGTTCTTCGGCGAAGGGAGAAATATTCAGAGAAAGACCGGGCTGGAGAAACATAAGCAACCCATTTGTGGCCATAGTTCCGAAGATCTCGGCCATGGGTAGGAGCAAGAAACAGTTCGAGGAAATACTCAAAAAACCATAACTGAAGGAGCCTATGAGGGCCTCCTGAGGGTATCAAAGATTTGGTGACCATCTCATAAAGGACTCTATATAAATGGCCTAAGACATAGGGAGCTAAAGCTAACTTTTTACCAGCAGCCAAGGCCATGGCTATTGTGAGACCCCAAAATTTTGAATAGTAAAATTTTCTAATGGTAAATTTTCAATAGTAAATTTTCTTAATTATTATTATTTTATTTTATTTATTGCACACTTGGCATTTTGCCATTGGGCAATGAAATGTGCCATGTGGTACACTGGCATGTAATTTAAATATTTTAGAATAGCTGAGATCATGATAAAATACATGTAAATCATCTTTTAATAAGATAATAATCAAAGTGGTGCCATGATTAAGATTGATTATGTGAGTGGTTGGCTTTGGATATGTTTATATAAAATAATGGTCTGATTTATTTGATGATGCTGAATTTCCAACTAGAAGTAGTGCTTGTAATTGTTAATTAGAGGATTATATTATCAAAGTAAATTCAATATGCTTTTAGTTGTCATACTTTTGGTTGCTTTTTCTATTGGAATCAAAAGATACACTCCTCTGGACGAGCTGCCACCCACTTTGCTAGCTTTCCCACTTGTAAAAGAGTGTTGATTTTTTTTTTGGAGCATTAAATGCATCCATATTAAATGAATCCAAGCCTCTCCACTAGAAAGCACCACCTGGCCCGCATTTAATGCACAAGCATTAAATGTATTAGAATAAATGCCATCATGGGATGATACTACTTGGAGCACCAATGGAATAAAACAAAAGGGAAAAAGAAGAAGGAAAGGTTGTGCGGGATGATACTACTTGGAGCACCAATGGAATAAAACAAAAGGGAAAAAGAAAATTATAATACATTATTGCATTATAAAACAAGAATGAATGCATTATTGCATCCCACTTTCCTATCCTTAAAATGATATAATACATTCATTCTTGGGAAGGTTATCAAGCTTAGCAGGGAGAAGGTGTCTTCGGATGGGGAGAAGGAAAGGGAGAGAAGAAAGAGAGAAAGAAAGGGGAGAGAAGAGAGAAAGAAAAGGAAAGAAAGAAAGAGAGAAGGAAAGAAGAGAAAAAGAAAAGAGAAAAGAAAATAAGAGAAAGTTTGGGAATTTGGGAAATTCAACTCCAAATCTTCTTCAAATTCGAAATTGGGTGAGGTTCCTATTCTTTTCTATCTTGATTTTAGCTTAATTGATGAGTTTATATCATGATTTGGTGAAATTGGGAGGTGTTTGTTTGCCTAGAAAGTTCTAGGAAAATTTAGAACAAATTGAGCTTTAAAAATAGAGCTACTGTTTGGGTATTTTTGATTTGGTTAGAGGCCGAATTGATCTAAACCTTCTTCATGAAAGTTGTAGATCTTTCAATTAGCTTTCTAATGAATCCGACCTTGACTTATTTGGAATTTTGTGTGAAGAGTTATGATTGTTTTACTCAAACTAGTTTTTCAGCAAAAGATATTTTCGTCCAAAATAGAAAAGCTACGGTAATTGCTTATTTTGACTATGAAAATGTTGAAATTAGGCCATGGTTGTGAAATATGAAATTGTAGATCTTCGAGTTTTCTTTTCAGAACACTGGTTGTTCATTAAATTTGGATAAATGAGCTAGAAGATACGGCCTAAACACTAAAAACTGTTTTTGGATGGAAATCATGAAAATGAAATATGGGGATTTCAAATCTTGAATTTTTATTTTATATGAAAATGAAAATCTGAAACTTTGGGACTATTTTTCCCATCAATTATATCAACTCAAGATCATGTGTATCAATTTTGGGAATTTTCCGATGAGTAGATAAATTTCTATAATTTTCGGAAGTTTAGAAATATTGAAACTTTGAAAATTTGTAGTATATTGTGTATATGTCCGAAAATTCTGAAATTTGAGTATATTGTAAAGCTTGAATTTATGGATTTTTAGAGACAAGAATCATGGAAAAAGACCTATGGATGAATGGAAATTTCTAGAGAGAGAAAGTTTCCTTGAAGCTTTAATAGTGACACAAAGTGTATTTTCATAGTTTATCGAAAAATTATGATTTTTACATATATGATGTAGATTGATTTTATATGAATTTAGAACTTTGAATCACTTCAATTGGATGTGAATTGTGAGAGAAATTGAGAACCGAAGTTGCCGAAAAAAATCGGAAATTTTATTAACGAGCCTACTTGGGCATCATTTTTAAATATGTTCGGATGGGAGGTGTTATACACCACCATGATATTTTGAAAGCTTATATCACACAGATTCTATAACATCTTGAATCATCCAAATCGGATGAGTAACGAAGGAGTTATAAGTGTGCAAAGTTGGCCAAAAAGAATGGATTATTGTATAGAAAATACATGTGGATAGAAAATTAACTATCTTCCAAATTGTGAGTCTTTGGAAAATAGTTAATTTTCATGAATAATTGATTTTTATAAAATCATGATGATTAGTGAAAGACCTTGGAAATACAAGTTATGGAAATTATATTGGCATATATATAAACTGTTAATATATGCATGTGATATTTGTAAAGTTTATAACATGCTGTTATTATTATGAATAAAATGATGAAGCATGTTAATTGTTATGTATAAAATATATACATATGATGATTGCCATAATTATTGCACATAAAATTGGCATATGGCATGTGGTGATGATGTTATGAGAAAGTGACTGGGTTTAACAGTAAATTCCATACATCTCATAGTAACAATGTGTTTTGAGAAAATAAAACCGTACACTTGTCATGTGAATATGCGTAAATGGGCGCGCATGTTACGCATGCAAGCAAAGCGGACAATATTGTTACTTGGAGAAGTACGGGGTGTTACAGTGGCACAGTTACATGTGGTGGCTCAAGTTGAGTGAGCAGAATGATTTATTTGTATATCACTGATATAAATGTTGATATGAGATATATGTTGAGCTGATATACTATGAAATGTATGCACAAATTGACATACATGAATTGTTGATATGAGATGTATGCCATATGTATTGCATAATTGCATCTGGCATGAGACACAGTTACATGTGAAATATATTGCATAGAAAATCATATGCATTTATGATTATTTTTGTAACTGTGGAGTTGAGATACCACCGATAGGACAAAAGATCCTAGGAAACAGTTAGTGCACTAATATATCACCCATGCTAAAAATAGTACGTAAATCCTCTTGTCAATGAGTGACAATCGCGGTAGGTCCTAAAAAGGTGGGGATTGGGTGATATACATCCTAAAAAGGAGGGGATGCTGTTGTGGTTAAGATGGTTGAGTACCTTAAAAATGAGGTAGCCATCTGTTATGTGTTGATGTTTTGCAGGAAAAGCAGAACAGAGAAAATGACAGGTATGACTGCATGAGCATTGCATCATATATCTGTCATATGCATAAAGCATGCATGTACTGTAAAATTATTTATTGTGAAAAAGTGATGGATATATTCTGTAATATATATAAATGAATTACAGATATGATGATTTATTTATGTGATATTTGGTTGATGATAAAATTTGTTGACAGATATGAGAATATGGAAGGATGTGAATATTTCTGAATGTATTGAGATAAGAAGATATTGTATTCTTGTAATATGAATAACAATAATAAAAATGACTCGCCATGGACTAGGCAATTTGCTGAACCATGTAAATCCTGGTGTTTGTTTATTTTTCTGCTATGTGTTTTCTTTAAGAGGATGACACGTTATCAGCATGAGACTCTATCCAACTCAGTAAACTAAATGGATGTTTTTGGAATTTGGGTACATTACGGGACTGTACTCAGGATACAAACTAGTACTCAGCGCTATCTTTAATTGTTGAGATGTTGAAAAAAATATTTAAAGACTTCCGCACGCGTATTTTGAAAAACTGTGTTAATTTTAAAAGAAATTACTCAAAAGATAAGCGCTTGGTGTTTTATGTCAATGTGGCATTTCCGCATAGGGGTAACCCTGTGTGGGGTGTTACAGCTATTCTATGATATTCTTGTGTCATTTGGTCGGAAGGGCAGCAAAGAACAAATCTACACAACCATTGCAGAAGGAAAGCACAATGTTCTTGAAAAGAGACTTGGCCTGGCAAAGATCTATTCTCAAGTTCTATGTATTGAGGCCAAGCGATGGTGGTTGGAGCATAATTAAAAGAAATGGCTGAATCTAGATTGGGGTTAAAAGCCGCAGATGGAATTTCTCCAATCGCAAGCAACCCAGTCAAAGCACAAATGTCCATGATAGTGGGGGACATTGGACCACAAGGAAAAGCAAAGGTATTATTGGAGTAACTCCAAAAACAGGCACCAACAAAAAGAAGCCAAGGGTCTCGAGGGAAGTCATGCCTACATAATTGAATGTGGTTAAAAACTCCTAAGGATTTCCATTGTTTCTTAAACTGAGGCTGGAGTTTATCCAACCACTGGACCCATTCATCTTTTGGCTTAGGCCAGGCTCTTGGAGTTTTATCTTTTGTCCATTCGTTACATTTTAAAGATTCGTGCTCAACAAGAAGAAGTTCGTTAGGGTAAAAAGGAAAATATTCTTAAAGAGGTTCAGGTACAGTAGAATATTCAGTAAAGAAATGACCTATTTGGCCATCAGCGATTACCTTTTGAGAATGAGGAAATTGGAGGAAGACACTGGCAATTGGATCTGTGGGTGTGGAGCTGACAAGCGGCTTCTTGGAGGACTTCTTTGCCATTGACAATGAAAAAATGATGATTCAAGACGAAGACCGATGAAATCTAGGCGAAGGCAGAGTTTTGGAAGGTCTGATGTTTTAAAAATCCAAGGCAACAATGGAAATCTTGACCAAAGAAAAATGAGAGTCGACGATAAAAGAACAGCAGCTAGGGTTTCATTTTGGAGAAGGTGAAGATTTTGAAAGAAGAAGGGGATAAAAGTTGGCTATCAAAAGCTAACAAATCTTCAATAAAAGGGCTTGCGTGTTTCTAGGAGGAGTCATGATGAATGGGGAGTCCCGAGACGCATGGACTGACCATTGATGAGACGTTTGAAGTCAGGTAATCAAATCAACTTGATTGTTACTTTTCAAAATCCTAACTAGATTTAGATAAGTTTGGTTAGATTTGAATAAGTATGGTTTGATGGGAATTCATTCGACAAAAGGCCAATTAAATTGGATTTTTGGCCTTATTTGAGAAGTGTGAATTTTAAATCCCATTTTTGAGATTTTTAGATAAAGATAATTTTTAAAACAACTAGGTGATTGGTGAAGCCGCGATTGGCCAAATCTTGATAATATTTTGAGGCTCAAATCTCTTTGATTTCGATTTGAGCTCAAAAGGGGGGCAAAGTGTTCACGGGAAAAATTACCGGCCAATGACTATTGGCCACGTTGATTTAATTGGGGAATTTTAGCTAGCTTAAAAATAGGAGATTTGGTTTATGTATAAAAGCTAGATAAAAAGAAATCAAGTTTAATCAAACACATGGCAAGTCCGGAGTGGATAAGAGTTCAAATTAAATCAAGGGATTGATAGATAATTTAAAAGGACACGTGACAATCTATAAATGGAAGAGGAAGTTATAGAGAAGCCATGTTCTACTAAAATAGAGGAGCCCTGGCCATGGTAGAAAACCACATTCAGGAGAAGAGCCTCAATGCCACGTTCTCAGCCATTAGCATATCATCAGCAACCACGATCAAGTAATGGATGAAGCAATGAAGATCATGGATCAACCACGACTAAATGATGGAGCAGCAACTGTCATTGATCATGGGGGAGCAGTTATTCCAGCCATGAAACTATAAAAGTAAGATGAAATGCAACGTTTCAAGGGCAACAACTTCAACAATCAACTACAAGCATCAAGCCCTGCAATTTTCAGTTTTCAAGCTTTCTTGTCTAAGTTTTCAATTCTATTTTTGTTTTTAGCATTGTGTTTAGTCATTTACAATTCGGCAACTTCCATTTCAAGCATTCAGTTATGGATTCATCAATTTCGGTAAGCTTGTCTATTGTAAGTACATCATTTTCTTTAATTCATTGCAACTTCTTTTCAGTTTAATTTCAATATATGTTTCTTTCTCATTTGGCATTATTGATTTCTTGTTTTGAGCATCTTATTTCGAGACCCATAGGAAGTAGAACCCCTGACTTCCGTCAATCACCTGATCGTAAAAATAATGACCTTCTAGGCCTTGAGATCCCCGGTCTTAAGCTCTTACTACCTAGATAGGTGCTTGGGGTCGTGTTCAAACGATCTCTGGACTTTAATCAGTCATAGCACGCCCGCGCACACACACTTCACGTGACAAGAGATTTTTAACAGAACACAAACAATGAAACTAGGGAAGTCCTATGTCATATCCACAGGAAGTGGAATAGGTTCTAGTGATTCTTAGGTCATGCTACCCAATGAATGCAAATAAAAGTGCAAAATATTGGTTTTGGTTGGTGGTTGAAAGTGATTTGTACCAAATTGATGGCAAGAAGTTTGTATGAAAACTTGTAAATAAAGAGGATGGGTTCTATGGGTTCATTCTCTCCTAGCCTAAAGTAAATGGTGTCTCATCCTATGCACATTCAAGAATCCATTTGAACTATGGTCTTGAATTTTGTATTTGACAATAGAAGCTCATTAAGGGTAAAATAAATGATGGAATGAAGCTAAATACTCACATAGGCATTTTCACAAACATGTAGTGTGCATATGTGCTCATCAACCAATATAAAACAACTTACTGGTAATGCATTGGTCATGAATATGACACTACAAGGATTCAAAAGATGAGAGAGTAATAAAGCAACATTCCACAAACATTTAAGCTCTTAAAATGAGAAACACACATTTACCTAGGGTTTAAAGAAGAACTACACCATAGAACCCACCTTGGTTGCTTAGCTAACCATTAAAGAGAATGAATGCACCATACAAAAGTAATAAATGCTAAACAAAAGGAATAAATGCTATCTATTCATTAACCAACTGAAATGTACCTTACAAATATGAGATTAAAAAGAAGAAAACAACCTAAACTAGGGTTACAAGGTGAGAACAACAAAAGATGAGTGAAAACCAACCTAAACTATCAAGATTACATCAAAAGCAAGAAGAAAACTAAGCTAAACCTAAACTAAACCCTAAAAACCAAATGGAACCAGTCAAGAATGCCTCTCCAGCCTCTAAGTGTGCTTTAAATACTCCTCCAAAGAAGATCCTTCGAAATAGGGGTGAAAGGACAACAATACCCATGAGAAAAGTATCCACCAAAACCAGGCTGCTGAACAAGCCTAGGACTGGTACCACTTAAGCTGGGACCGGTCCCACTTCCCTCTATTAGAGTGGTACTGGTCCCAATATGTTGGGACCGGTCCTCAAGTGTGCAGCAACCCAAAATGCATCATTTTTTGCACTTTCGAGCGATCGAGCCTTCATACATTGAACCCCGCTTCATTCGAACCTTCGAGCGACATTGAATGATCTTAAGAAGAGTGTTGGAGAGTTCTCTGAGCTGCGATGAAGGGGAAAACAAGGTTTGGGTAGGCTTCGGGGGAGAACCATGCATAAACATCACACATGAGCAGGGAAACATGCTCGTGGGCTTCAAACGGCAACCAGCGACTTCAAACTTCATTCAAACACGTTAACAATGTGGGAAAAGCACCAAATTACCTGCGAGGGGACAAAAACACCAAAAGAATAAAAAATACCTATTCTATACCAAAGTAGGGCTCAAAAACATATGATATGCATGAGAATTAAGGTAAAAATGAAGAGTTTTATGTGCTAAACACATTAAATGATCCCCAACCACCCTAATCTTCTCAAATTTGACTCCAAAGATCCCAAACGGCCATTTTGGCCCTAGTTCATTATATATTGAGGGTTGGCTCTCATTTATTGTTCACTTAGTCATTCAAACTCTTTTGTCTTGATATTCATTACTCTCAAGCATTCATAACTCTTTGACAAAACTCTTGTGCTATATTTATTTGATCATTTGAGAAGTTATTTTACTCTTTTATTTATTACAAATCAGCTTGTTGAAGCATTCTTATAATACTCTATATTCAATCTTCTTGTATTGTGAGTTGTAAGGGTTTTGTGAAAACTCTTGTGGGTGAGTTGTCTTCCACCTTGAAAGAAGGCAAGTGTAAAGGTTTCTTCACCTTGAAAGAGTTGCATAGTGGTTAAACTTCTTGACGGAGTTCTTGAGGAGTGGATGTAGGCGGAGACCGAATCACGTAAATCGTTGTGTTTGCTTCTCTAACTCAATCTCTTTATTTCAAGTTTTATATTTGATTTTTGTTTTGAGTTGTTATTCAATATTGCATTCTTGTTATTCTAGCTCCTTGATTTCAAAACTTTGTTTCCCATTTTTAAAAAAGGTTTTTTATTTGCCTATATTCTATTCACCCCCCCTCTAGAGTATATTTTTGGCCAACATAAATGATAAGAGAAATATACATCTCTAGTTGTTGCGATAGAGAGACTGATATTTCTCATACACATTTATTCTAAACAATTCTTGCTCATAAGTTTATTAAAATGAGCATTTATAAACCATTAAGAGTAGCACAGATTTAAACTAGCTCCATTGGGAGGATAGTAGTCTTTCCTATCAGTGTAGTGACACTATAGTTAATCTGGGGGTGCATGCTAGAGAACATGTACACCGAACATGATCTGCAAGAATATTCTTATGGAGTTTAAGTCAAAAGAATATTCTTATGTTACGATCACTTATTTGGTAATCCTCAGACCTGAGGCACCATAGTTATCTTGTGCATAAGTCACTAGAGTTTGATAGTATCTCGTACATCCTTAACCATTAGGGTGTAATCAGTACTCATTGGCTCTAATGGGTTATGTATAAAGATAAATGAGTGCGCAAAAAGGACTCATTGCTTTCATTTTGTTGAGAGAGAATGTCAGGATTAGTTCACAAAGATAATTCTCAGTTTGAATCTATGACCATAGTGATAGGTGAACTGTGAAAGAGTTTCATCGGGTTCACCTTATTGAGATTATACTTTGTAGAACATATAACAAGATGTTAAGATAGGGTTGACTTATAACCATACCTGATTATCTTAACAGTGACATTAGGCGATGAAGGATTAAGTAACATGAAGGGTTCATATAGTTCTACTATTCACCCACACTTAGGGTACGTCATGATATGTTGTTAGATGTCACTCATGACTAGTGAAAGCCTAATGGTAAGTGTTATCATTGAGGGCAAAATTGAAATTGTTCCAATTGAACTAAAAGTAGAAAGTTTCTATTTTAGGGAACATGAAATGTCCTGGTCCACTACTAGGTTGGGGTGAACCCAAAGGGTCACACACAAAAGGGCAAAAGAGAGCTCTTTAATTTATGAGAGGGGTAAGTTTCTAATTAATGTAACTTATAAGGTCTCTTTAATTAATAGTTAATTAGGGAGGACCAAGTTGCAAAATATTAGAAACCCTAGTATTTATCTATAAATACAAGGGGATGAGTGCATGCTAGCACTAAGTTCACTTAACCCTAAAATTAGAAGATATGCATTCATCTACGGAGGCTACTGCCTAGGGCCGAATTCCCTCTCTCCCTCTGTAGCTTGCTTTGCTTCAATAGTTGATCAATCGCAAGGAAATTGAGGAGTCTTGAGTTCGTGTGGATACCGTTGGAGGTTTCATATGTTTGGAGTTTGGATGCGATTCGAGGTTCTTGGAGTTTTATCAAAAAGGCAATTATCTAGTAAGTTATTTAAATTTATTTAAATATATTCTTGATGTATTATTCATAATCCAATGCTTGCGTTCGATTCTTGTTATGATTGTGAGTGGGGATTTAATTTATACAAAAAGTTTTATTGTGTTTCTTCCGCTGCGAGTCCTCTCCGCTCACTTTCTTTCAATATCGTCGTTGTTGTTTCAATTTGCTGAATTCTTTTCCTTTTTTATAGACCTTCTTTACATAACTGCCATGCATTTTCCCACATTTTTGCTAGAAAACATGTCTGCACTATCCCATGATTCCAAATCATGTGTAATGTGTACTGTTATTATTAACAGATTCATTGTCATGCTCCTAAATTTAAGCTCATGGCATGTAACTGCTGCCATGTGTCACCTCCACAATCTTCTACATGTCCATCTTTCTGATATTTAACTAATGGTGCTTATCTCCTCTCCTAATTTGAATTAAAATCAAATAATACATCTCTTTATTTGTCACATGTCCACATTAAAGCTTCCTTCTTCTTCTAGAATATTATCACGTGAGGACTTCTACACCATTTTCACTACTACCATTTATTAGCTACGTGTCCCACTCTTAATTAATTAATGACCAACTTTCACTAACAACAAATGAACTATGCCACATCACTAATTTACCATAGGTAATTAATTAACCATAGTAATTTTACTAAAAATTACATGGCTATCACCTATTGGCTCTCAATTAATCACTAATTATCCACATATTTTTGCCAAAAAATAGCAATTTAAATATTTTTCAAAAATAACGATTTTTGGTGTGAACAAGTCCAATAATGCAAAATAAACCTCCAAAAGGAGAAAAATTTTTTATATAAGAAAACAAACAAAACCATTATAATTAAAAATTATAATATTTCTTAAAATATCATAGTATAATAATTTTTCACAGTGACATTTTTTTAAAACCGACCATTAGATCTAATTTTTGGCATAAATGATATACATAAGTAGAGAATTAAATTCGGATTTTGGATTGGATTGGTTCCCAAAAGGCCAAACCTAAGGACTGGTCTGAATCTAATTAGAATTGAAGAATTGGAACTAGAATTAATCTGAATTCAATTCGGACCAATTATGATTCAATCCGAATTGATCGATCACACCGGTTTAGGGTTTGACCGGGTCCGAGGTGCACCCCTGATTCAATGATATGATGGTCATTTTTTGTCTTTACTTCAAGGGTCCTGGAATGATTCTCACCGCAAATTCAACCTTACAGAATCATTTCTCTTCACTGATGCCGACATGCCAGATGCCAGATGCCAGATGCCAGAAGATTATTGGTCACATAACTATACTTTGTCTGAACACATTACACGAAACCTCACGAACATTCTAGTCCCCGCTTCCCAATTCGGTACATATATAGGCCATTCTGGTTTCTTCTCTCACTCTCAATCTTCCTCTGATAAAGTGCAAATCTTTGCAGGCCTGGTCTACAAGGTAACTTTCTCTCTCTTTACATCATTCTAGGGTTCCTAATTATCTGATTATCTACTTTTTCTCTTTGGTTAGTTGAGTTTCGATTTATATTTTCTCTTCTCTTCGGACATTTTCTCAGCACTCAAACAGAACATATCAACGAAATTTATTGCAAAAACATAAAATAAAGTTTTATAATCATCGACACTTTATTTGTCAGTTCAATGATTGCACACTTCGATTCTCTGATTTTCATTTTGTTTTCTTTTCTCGCATTTTTGAATTTTTTTCAGCAGACAAGCAGAACGTAAAAGTTTGACCATCAAGATTAAAAATTTTATGAATGAGAGTTTAAAATTATCATAACCAATTCTCGGAAACGGTTTATTAGAGAATTCCGCTTTTTTTTTTTAATAGTCTTGGAATCATATTTTCTTTTCTGACATTTTCTCATCAATTAAACAGAGCATAAAAAACGATTGCGATAATGGGTTTCTTGAAAACATGATTTTCGATGCATAATTCTTCAATTTAGTGATCAACCGTGAAAGAATTTTCTTTTTCGTTTTTTGAGATTTAAAAGGTTATTTGCTTTCTTTTCCTACATTTTCTCAGCTACCAAACACAGTGGAAAAGATGATAACTTGACAAATTCCCTGAAAGCAACTTTTTGGTTTTCCTGTACTAATTCGTCAATTGAGTGATGGCCTATTTAGTAATTATCTCTCTGTGCATCTCAGGTCAAGATTTATTTATTTATTCCTTCATTTATTTATTTTTGCAATAAAAAAACCATGAAAAATGATGATATCAATTTTTTTTTTTTTTTTTTAAAGAAAATAATTTGTGTTCTTTAACACTAAGTTCTTCAGTTTATTGATCGCTTGTTGAAGAATTTACCTTCTATTATCTGAAATTCAAAACTATTGTTTCTTTTCTCTTTCCTCATTTTACAACAACCAAATAGCTATCGGAAATGACTCTGTTGCCGCTTGGTTTGTCAGTTAAATTATTGCTTAATTATCAAAGAGGCTTAATTTACCCCCGTATGGTTGGTGGGAAATTAGGAGGAAAAGAAGGAGTATCAAATTTTGTTCTTATGTTTAATGTTGTTTCGGGTTTTTATAAAATGAAAAACTTAAGTAATCAGTAAGTGAAGTAGTTGTTTGATTTCCACTTTTGTGGAAATCAAACAACTTTGAACATGAGATTCAGAATTTTATGTTATTTTCTTTTTTGTCGGTTTTATTTGCATCCAAATGTAGCGTTAGATTCCTGGAAGGTATGATTGTGGAAATATATAGTTTTTCTTACACTGGTTTGCTTGTTTGCTTTTTTTATATTAAGGGGTTAGTGCATAGAAAATGCAGAGGGGAAGTGGAGGTAGAGATGATTTCTTTGATTTCGGTGATCCATTTGGTAGTTTTGGCGGATTTGGGTCCCAGAGGAGTATGATATCCACCTTGTATGGAGGGAGGGATCCATTTGATGACCCATTTTTCACCCGCCCATTTGGTAGCATATTTGGATCCAACATGTTTGGTACAAGTAGTCCTTTTGGTGGTATTCCAAGGACTGATACTTCGAAGGAACCAGTTATTGAAGAACTGAACTCTGATGAGGAGGGAGAAGGAAAAGAGGAAGAAAATAAAAACACTGGGGCAAGCAAAGAACCATCTATTGAGCATCCGGATGATGACGACGATGGTAAGTGGATTTCTTTGTTTGGGTTACTTGTATATTGTAAGGTATATAATTTAACTTGTGATTGCTTATAGAATAAAAATGATTGCTGTGTTAAGCCGCTGGGGCTAGCTTAGTGGTGAGGGTGTAAGTGGGGGAAAGGGTTAGGAATAGGCTAGGTCAAGGGGTCGAATCCCCTCCAATGTAACAAAAAAAATATGATTGCTGTGTTTTACTTGGCAGAGAGGAAGAGCAAGCATGTGCATAATAGGAGTGACTATAACAGGCTGGAAGGGACACAGCCTCAGGCTCAGAGTTCTAGCTTTCGCAAAGTTACTTATGGTGGTTTAAATGGAGCATATTACACTTCTTCAATGACCAGAAGGACGGGCAATGATGGTGTAAGTCACTTTTTTTGGGTGGAAAAGTTTTTATATCTTGTGGTTTTAACATACTAAATGTTGTGCTTGGGAATTAGGTTGTGCTGGAAGAGAGCAAAGCAGCAGATAGAACAACGGGTCAAGCAGAACATAGGATCTCAAAAGGAATTCGTGATAAGGTACGTTGTTAAGTTAGTGTACTTTTGTGCTCCTTTAGAGTACTATGGCCAAACACCTTTGAAATGCAAAACAATGGGTAGTAAAGAAGCCTTGGAATAGAAGTTAGTAAAAAATAGTGCACTTTTGGGTGTTAGATTTTTTTCTCTATATTGTGAAAATATAAAAATGAAAAAGACACTGTTTTGTGACATACTTGGAAACCAACTAAGGTCGATCAGTTAGCACAATAAAAGTTGATGATTTGTCATCCATACATAAACAAATGCCCACTCTTGGATGAGTGTATCTCGAGTTTGTTGACCATGTTTAAGTCCACATCTCTTCTGCCTTATTTCTTTTGATTTCTCTCTCTCTCTCTCTCTCTCTCTAAAATATTTGGAAAAAGGGTGGGCTCCTTACTTGTTAGCTACAAAGGTTTTGGTTTATTGGAACTTGGAAGCTTGGTCTTTTAAGGGTTTCTTTAATTGTATAATGTCAGGTGGTGTGGGAAGAAAGGAATGGTAGAATACTAGAATTTCAATGGTGTGAAAGCTTCAGCAGATATTGTGTTTTGGAGGTTGGTTGTGTCTATAGCTAGATTCTTAGTGGTGGATGAGGATTTCGTGAGATTCCCATCTTTGAGTATATCAATAGGATTAGTTATGTCATCAGATCCTCTAGTTTGAGAGGCACGTAAACTTTTATTGTTGTTAATAAGAACCTCTAGTTCATACATGTTGAGAGTAAAATGGCAACACCATTTCTAGGATCTGACCTACTTCAGATTCCATCTTAGTTTTAAGAATGGAAGTTGTGATTTTGTACTTTGGCGAAATAAGAAAAATAAAATTGTGGGTTTTTCTACTAATATTTAATCACAAAATCCCTAAGGGAATAAAATTAATCTTTGATTGGAGACTTACATCCCTACAATTAGGTGCTTAATAATATAATAAAGGGTAGATTACATTTTTACCCCTTCATTTCTCACCGATTTACACTTTGCACTTTTGTAGTTTTAATTGCAACACATTGACCCTCTATAGTTTTGAGTTATGACACTTTTCACCCTTCCCTTAGTTAGCTATTCGATTTTTTTTTTTACTAAAAAAAGGGTGTTAGACTTGCTATTTTTTCATGTAGTATTTATCATAAATTGCTAATATATCTTCAAACATACAGATGAAGTTTCATGATTAGTCTTAATAGAGTTTCATGATCTTTCTTAATATATGTTATTTATTGTGAATTACATTTACTCTGTAGCAATCTTAATTCATAAAAATTAAAATATATTGAGAAAAATCATGAAATTTTATCAATATGCTCGCAAATATATTAACAATCTAGGATAAATATTGCATATAAAAATAAAAAGCCTAACACCATTTTGCAGTTGAAGAATCAAATGGTAATCGACAGGAGGGTGAAAAGTACCACAAATAAAAACTATAGGGGGTCAATGTGTTGCAATTAAAACTACAGGGGTGCAAAATGTAAATCGGTAATAGTTAAAACAGTCAAAATGTAATTTTCCTTATAATAAAATTGAGTTGAACACAATTTTCAAGGAGGGAATTTGTTTAATTTGAGTAGCCCAAGTCCAGGTTTCTGCCAATTGTGAGTAGAATATTAGGGTCCCAAAAAATGTATTTCGTTGGTACTCTTGAAATGAACCTTATTCTACTTTTAGTGGTATTGATATTTTGGTGAAAAAGTGGACCAACTGATGTAAATATTGGTAGGATTTGACAAATTTGGAATGGCCCTTTGGATCAGATGACTTCTATTGGTATGCCCCTTTTTTTGCTTGGACCATTCAGGATTATGGTGTTTTATTTTGGGCTTCACTTTTGGGCCTTGTGTGAGACAACCACCCACCTCCCATTATGTAAGGTTGTGGGTAGCTTAACAAGTGCATTGGCCATTAAAAAGGTACCCAATCTGACACCTCAAAGTTAATCAACTACCTTTATCAATCAGGATCCACATTTTCTCTATCAGATTGTGGAGATCTGGTCTAATCAGTGGATTTATAAAATAATAAGTTGAAGGGAGATCCTCATTATGAGCCCATGATATACTGCATGTGTCAAGTGCAAACTTTGTTTGCAACATGCCACAACGTGTCAAATTGCTTTTCAATTTTTACCCAGGCATGCATGTGTGCATCCCCCGAAATAAATCTTACTTTGATATTATTTAGCAGTATGTGACCATGCCTTTTTAATTAGAGTATCAATTGTCTATAGCATCCATAGCGCAATCGATGAATTTGATGTAATTGAAATATCAAATTTTATGTTCTGTTGCACTTTTGTTGGATTGAGGCTCAGTTTAAATATCTATAGTTCGTGATCCTATATTTACTTTAGTAATATGTATTGGATGCCTTTTTCTTACTCATTGATTTTTAAAGGGTGCTGCTATTGGCTTTCCACTCTTTAGCTCCCCACACTCCTCATTGTGACAGCAAGGGAAATTATAAACTATATGAATGTTAACGGCAAGAAGCTAAAAGTAGAGTGCCAATAGGCCTTCATGTTTAAAATAAAAATTAAAGAAAAAAAAAAAAACTGAGGAAGCGTTAGTTTATATCTGCGTGAGGCAAGTTAGGTATGTAGTTTTTGTTGAGATTGAGATTTGAGATGCCCTTGTTGCTTCTGTAGGGCCATTCAGTTACAAGGAAGCTTAATTCTGATGGCAAGGTGGATACTATGCAGGCTTTGCACAATTTGAATGAAGGTTTGTTCGTGTTGTTGATATGTTTTTTCTTTTAAAATTTTATTTTGGATGGATGTGTCAACACGTCCACTTTCTACTGGTTTTTCAGATGAGCTTGCTGGTTTTGATGAAACTTGGAAGGGTAGTGCTAACAGGCATTTGCCTGGATGGAAGGAAGGCTTCAATTTGCATGATGCAGGTAAGCATTGTTTTAGCTGCTCCTCATAGGTTGTGCTTTCACAATCATTTTCTGTTGTGAATTTTAATGTCTTATGTTGTGTAAGATAGAGTGATACAATTTGCACTATCTGCTATGGTGTTCACCCTATTTCTGTTTTCTTTTCATTTTTGGGTACTAAAAGTTTTATGAAGGGAATAAAAAGAAACTAGCAGGAGATGCTAGCCCTAATATTCTGTACCTTAAATAATTTTTGATTCACTTTGAAGCTTATGAAAATGGAAAATCTCTAATCTAATAGCAATACATAATGTATAAAAGAAATCTGCAAAACAAAACATAGTTTGTGTGTACACATGCTTGGTACTGTGGGCTGTTGAGTTTCAAATGTGTGGGACATTTGAAACTAGTGAGAGAACATACAACTTCTTTATAAAGAAAGAAAACACTATATATATATTATTTACAAAACAGATACTTGTCAAACATGCGATTTGCAAAAGAGGGCTTCTAAAAATACTAAATACCAAATGAATTAAAGTGATTAAAGAAACAACATCATATTATTTATAATTTTAAATATGGACGTGTTGGTAAACTACTTCAAAAGGCTATTAAAGCAAAATTTATTGAGGATTTTGTTGTAGAGTGTCGTGGAGGGGAGGGTGGGTGTATCTTACACCTTATATGCGGATGATACTATTCTCTTTTGCAGTCCAAACAAATATCATCTTCTAAATGGTGAAGTTTGTTGCTTTTTTATTTTGTTTTTTGTTTTTTATAGTGAAATCTTACTATAAGATTCTATTTAGTTGTGGGGAAATAAGTTTCCTGTTTGGTTACTGTTGGCTCCTTCAAAAGTGGTCTTCACTTGAACGGCAACGTGAATCAACAATTAAAAATCTAATTAAAATGCTGATGCATAATGTGTAAAGAAGTGACCTAGCCGGTGTATGGATGGCAATATGGGACTTGATTACACAATACATATTTAAAATAAATATTATTTTATTAAAATAAAAAAGTAACTTACAAGATTGCCCTCAGCATACAATTATATTCACACACGTCTTTCCGGACACAGATTTTAAAAAACAAACTGACTTTGAAAACTCAAAAGACACTCAAACTCAGCAAAACTTCCCAACTCTAAAAAAATTTCCTGTCTCTAACTTACGCTCCCCTTTTATTCTTCATCAATCGACTTTTTCAAGTCTCTACCCCCTTCAAAATTCAGTGTCCTTATACTATTATATGAGACAACTCTTATATTAAACAAAGAAACCAAATAGTAGAAGCATTCTACTATTCCACGTGAACTTGCAAGTTTTTCAAGACAATTTCCTGGGTAGAATATAGGTAATGGCTATATCTACATATAACAACAAAGTACAAATGGACAAAAATGGATTCCTTCCCATTTGGCCATTTCAAGCATTTTTTTTTAGTAGAATAGCTTCAATTCTTCACTTCTTCACATATCTAGCTTTTCTGTGGCTTTTGCCTGCAGATTCTGATCTTGCTTTTTATTTGGCAAATATCTTCTGGTGTACAACATGTCCTGTGTAAAATTGGAGTCGGCAGTCCAGAAAGGTCTTCAATTTCTTTTCTTTTCTCAAACTTATCCTTCCATTGCGTTGTCCATGTTGGCTAGCCCCGTCTGGTGAATTAAGAAAATCGCTTTAATTAGAATTAGCATATAGATGGATTTACCATGTCTTCTGCTTCCATTATTAGGTCTAGTCATCCATCAATTTTTCCTACTTGAATATTGATAAGGAGATCAGTAATTCCCTGACACTGTATTATTGTAGCATTGTTGGAGCTTTGAAGATTTGTACAAAATAATCTTCTTCCATTAGTGATTTGAAAGTATAAGGTCATTTTTTATGATCCTTACTGCTTCTTTTAGAATTGGAATATATTTTTATATGATCCCTTTTTCTTTTTTTTTTCTTTTTTATTTTATTTATTTATGAAAGATTAAAGAATAAAATTCAAAGACTTAAAAAAGAAATATTCCAAAACAAGACACACACACACATACACACACAAACATTTAGGGATAAAAGTAATGTTCCTATCAGTTATACCTTACTTTGTTAAAATCAGCTAATGTCCTATGACCGTTAGATCTCATACCATGTCCGATATCTAGTGGTGGCCAAACGGGCGGATCGGGCTGGCCCGGCCCGTTAAGGAAGCGGGCCTAGCGGGCTAACGGGCCAAGCGGGCTGGTGACCGTTAAGATAACGGGCCGGTCAAAACTTTCAAGGGGGTTGCCCAATCCGGCCCAATTGACCTGTCCATTAAGCTAATGGACGGGCCGGGCCAAACGGGCCGGACTTAGCGGGCCAAACGGGCCGGGCTTAGCGGGCCAACGGGCTTTGTCCATTGGTCAGTCAAACGGATAAACCAAACAGATCAAATGGGCCAAACGGGCTGGCCCGATCCGTTAAGATAAATTTTCATAAAATTTTAATGGAAGCTGGAGGGGTTTGAACCTAAGACCTTTAGGTCCTAAATGAGAAGTCCTTACCGCTAAGCTATGGATTAGCTTGTGTTTAATAATTGTGATATATAATATTTAACCTTATTTTATATTCTCTTATAAATCAATACTACTTATAAAAAGCCTAATGTTGAAGAAACTTTTGATCGACTAAAATACCCTCGCATTAAATGTTAATGACCATTTTACCCTCTTGCAATATTAATTACATGAAGTTTATCTGTAATTCCTTTTTTAAGTCATATTTTCAATTAATTTCCTAATTCAATAAGGCATCAACAAAGTTTGATATTTTTTTAGTGTTTGGAATATTAAAAAAAATAACAATAAATTTTATCGAATAAAAAGAGAAACAAACAGTTAGATTTGTCTTTTATCAGTTTCAAATAAAGGTACTCTAAAATAAAATTTTGTTCATATGAAATTCAACTAAATAAAGTGAAAAAAATTATTAATTAAATTTTTTTTTTTTCAAATTCTAACTCAAATTATAGATAAAACTTGATTTTTCAAATAATCAATTACTATAAAATTCAAAATAAATTACTTTATATTTCTTATTTTCAAATTACAATGCAAAAATAAATTAGAGTGGTCCAAAAAAAGATTGAATGTATTCTCGCCCATAAACAGTGTTCACATTAACTAGCTTCTTAAGAATTCCATGCTCGCAAAAAATCAGAGTGATCCAACGGTCAGTTGACCTTATCCATTATAACAAAAACTATTTATGTTTGTTTTCATCTAAGCTATGTATCATATTGTTCTTATTCATGTTGTAAAAATTGTAACATAGGGATGCTATTTTGTAAAACTGATCGTTGGATAAGATGTTTCATATATACACATTGTGCATAGAAAAAATCACATAGATCCGACGGTTGGTTTTTGAGAAAAATTTTAAATTGTTTAAACTTGTGTATCATATGGTTCTTATTCATATTGTACAAATGTTAACATGGGGGTACTATTTTATGAAACCGACCGTTGGATAAGATGTTCCATATAGACACATTGTGCATGCAAAAAATCACATAGATCCGACGGTTGGTTTTTGATAAAAACATTTAAATTGTTTAAACTATGCAAATTTAATATCATAGTTTTTTCAAGAATGTGGCATTTAGTAAAAAATGATCGTTGAATCAACATGATTTTTTTCATACATGTCTTACATAGGCGGAACATCTCATCCAACGGTCGTTTTTTAAAATGTCACAATATTTAATTATTTGAGAAATTAAATATGATACAGTGATGAATCGGTATTTATAAATAAAAACTATAGTAGAACAATTGGTCAAATTATGTTTGTTTTTTCTTGAAAATAATAAATAAAGTGTGAATCATATAATATTTAATTTCTCGAGTAATTGAGTTCGATCTATAAATGTGTTAGATTTATAATATAAAAAATAATTGAATTAAAACAATTGATAAAGTATTATGAGACCGTACTTACAAAATAATTTCAATTTAATTTATAATAATTTTGTTGTGATTAATTTTTATTCAAAAAGAATTACTCCATACTATTTATAAGTAATCTTCAAGCAATTAGAAATGTCCTACTATTATAATTTTTGATTGGTGAAATTGTCTGGAACTATTCCTATTTATTTACTTTTATAATTATATATAGAATATTGTTGCCAATCAAAATTTTTTTTAATATTCAAACTATACACACACACACATATATATATGTATAGATATAGAAAATATAATATAATTTAAAAAATGCACAACTAAAGTATAATACATTATGAAAATGCTCCTAAAAACTTATACTATTTGATTTTATATATTTTTCAAACCTATATAATTTTAAATTTAAAATTATTAATATCAAATTATATTTTCAAAAATATAATTAGATTATGTTTAAATTTAAATTTCAAATTAAATTATAATTACACCAATTTAATAAACTAAATTTAATTAAATTTAACATAAATATATATAAATTTAATTAAAATTTGATACAAATTTAATTAATTTGCACATTTGAATATAAATTTAATATATATAATTAACCATTTTTAATTATAGAATGTATTATATTTTTAATTGATACAAATTTAAAATTTGAGTTGCATGTGGTGCATTGTTTTTAAATTTAAACATAATTTTAATTGGTTGGTTTTTGGGATAAGTATAAATTTAATAATTTGTAGTGATGGGCTCTTATATTTGATTTTATAAGAGGGCATAAATGTCATTACCATTTATTATAAGGGTATTTTAGTGAATCAAAAGTTTTTCCATCATTTACACTTTTATAAGTAGTATTATAGATTATAAAAGAATATGAAATAAGGTTAAATATTATATATCACAACTATTAAACACAAGCTAATATATAGCTTAGTGGTTAGGGCTTCTCTTCTAAGACTTAAAGGTTCTAGGTTCAAACCCCTTCACAAACATATAATTTTATGTTTAAGAAAATGAATCAAGCTAAATGGACACGGGCCAAACGGATCAAACGGACACGGGCCTAACGGGCCGGTCAAATGGGCAGCCTATTGGGCAAACGGACACGGGCCAAACAGACAAATGGGCGCGGGCCAAACGGGCAACGGATCGGGCCGGACTGGGCTTCTTAACGGTCACGGGCCGGATCGGGCCTAACGGACACGAAATGCTGGCCCAATCCGTCCACTATTAACGGACGGGCCTTAACGGGCCGGACATGTCCGTGACCGTTATCTTAACGGGCCGGTCACGGTCAGCCCGCGGGCCAACTGACCGTTTGGCCACCACTACCGATATCTAACGGTCAAGGGATATTAGCTGATTTTAATAAAGTAAGGTATCCCTTACTTGATCATTTCACAGATAATTCAAAGTGAAATAATTGCATTTCTTAGAATCAGGATAGATTATCCCCTATTCTAGTTATTGTACTTAATAAAAGATTTGATGACCCTATTAAAGCACTAATAGGTGGGATACAATCAAATCTTGTCTTGGGACAAGTAGGTGAGATACAATAAGATATTCCATTTCTAAAAGAGGGAGTAAGGATCATAAAAAAAAAAAAAAAATGTTTATTTTAAATATGTATCGTGTAATTAGGTCGTATATTGCCATCTATAAGTCGGTTGATCGTTTTCTGATACATTGTAAAGTTGCGATGAGTTGTGGAGTAATAGTTTTGATTTGCTTGAACGGTATTGGGTTTTACCTCAAACAGTTCTCCAATTGTTGTGAGTTGGTTTAGAAGCAGAGATGCCTTTTTTTTACTGGTTTGGAAGTTGGTGCCATATGCAATTTTTTGGACTTTATGTGAGGAAAGGAGTAAGCGAACTTTTCAAGGGGTGGAAGACACTGTTGATTTTAAAATTTAGTGTAGCTAGTAAGCTTTTTGCATGGAAAGGCCCTGATAAATTTAGGATATTGGATGACTTCCATTTTTTTTTTTTTTTTTTAGAATCTTTGTTATTTTAATTGATTTTTTTAAAAAAAAAAAATTTATTTAAATGTATACTGTGCATGTACAGGGGACACTTTTATATTGTAAAGGGGACAGTTTTATATGATAAAAAAAAAAAAAAAAAAATCCAATTCTTTCTAATATTTTTACTTTCGAGAATAGAAAACCTATGACAACTATTTTTGGTAGTGGGGGAAAGTTGAATTTCAAATTTGTTGGACATGACAATAAACTGCATGCTTGTGTAGTACAGAGTTTATGTTTGTCTGGTGCAGCGAGTTTGCTGCCAAATGCATAAAAAGCATATATTTATTATAAATGCATGTAGAAGACAGTCACAGTCATTATATCATACTTAATAGATGTACCAGTTACAAATGTGATGCATTTGCGTTTATATTTTTCCTTCTGCAGTGTACTTTATTTAAACATCATAACTAATCACAACTAAATATTTAGGATATGCTTCAATAGCTGTTTAGTTTTTCTGTTAACATGTAAATAATGAGTTACAGGCATATAGAGTTCTATTTGTGTATGTATTTGGCGCCTTTGGATGTTTTATTGCCCATGTCAGCCTCACTTTGGGAGGTGCCCCCCATTGCTTAGGCTGCCTGGTAATAGCTTTTACATTGAGAAGTTGGGTTGAAAAAAGAATAAGCCTATGAGGTTAAAGGCTTTTATCTGCTGGGGTATTGCGAAATTGGTAGTTTGTGTTATCTGATAGTTTGGTAAGGTCTTAACTGATGTTTTTGGACATGCTTCAATACATAACCTCTCCATGTGCTATGGTCCTAAGAAACAGTTTTTAATATGGTTTTTGATTATGCATATATACGCTAGGTTGGCTTAACTTTCTTCACTAATTGGTTGGGCAGGTGCTGGGAGCAGTGGACGGGATAGGCAGTCACCTTGGGGCGGTTGGGCTCTTCCATCAACCCAGCTATCACGGAGTGCTGGAGGAATGGGATCGGATAATGTAGCCAGGACCAATTCTTCTAAGAAGGTGGTCAGAATCGATATAGAATAAATCAGGATATATTTGGAGTAATTTCTGCATATTACCCCTATTACCTATAGTTGCAGTAGTATTAGGATTTTGCAGCTTGTTTGCTCAATGATTTGGCCTTGGTACTTTTGCTTTTAGTGAATGCCAAGTTGGTTGGTTTTACGAAATATAACTTACAAAAAAGTTATTAAAATCGATTTTACAAAATATAGCTCTCACAAATTATTTATTAAAATTTGTATTAAGAATTATGTTAAATGTAATTACACATCAAGTCTATTGTTATCTATTAAATATCAAGTCAATGGAAGATTAAAAGCTACTTCAAATCAATAAATATGACAGTTTTTATTGATTAGAATTGTGAGTTTATCGATCAAATGACTAAGGTATAATTTTGGCATGCATGATATACGTATGAAGAGTATTTAATACGGGAAAAGTAATTAATACAATGGTTGGTTTTCCAAAATATAATTTCCACTTTGAATTTTGCAATATGAATGTAAAAATGAGTAAAAAAATAAAGTGGCAGCTAAACTTGAACCATAAAGTTGTGTAAGAGCATCTCTAATGCAAAAGCCAAATTTGGCATTCCAAAAAACACTAGTTGATGCCAAATTCTAAGCTCATTTGGCACTTTGGGATGCCAAATTTGGCTTTTTGGCATCAAGGAATGCCAAAAAAGTCAAATTTGGCATTCCTTGATGCCAAAATAGATTTTGAAAAAGAAAATGAACTGTTAGATCTTACACGTCATGCATATGAAAAATGGATTTTTTTTTTTTTTTTTTTTTTTTCAAAAAAGAAGTCGCAGTAAAAATTATGATTTCTTTTGTTCCTCATCATTTTTGGTTTTTGTTTGTTAACAAATGACAGTTGGATCACTGAGATTTTTGATATTTATGATGTGCATAAGAAGGATATAAAGTCCAACAACTGGTTTTTCAAAAACTGTTTTGTAATTGGCCATAGTAAGTTACATTATACTACTTTTGCTTTGGTATAGAGTTCACTTTATAATAAACCTTGTATGCACATAACCGGACCCACGTACATTGGTTTAGAGGACAAAATAAGAAGTTTATGATCAAGAGATGTATATTAATGATTAAGAATCACCCTTTTGCTTAAAGGGCAGTTGATCAGACTAAATTTATGGATTAGATCATAAAAAATCTGGTCGCAAAATAGTCTCAGCCACAAAGGTTAAGCCGACATCGCTCAAGAGGTTATTAGCTTAAGAAAAGATGAAACGTTACATTCGATCTCTCTTTGTAAAACAAGAAACCATTTTTTATAGTGTACCAAGAGAGAGCAATTATTGTTTTGATGTGATTGGGTTTGCAAGGCCCCATGGTGTATATAGGTGAGGTCTTTGCTTCACATTGGAACTTTTTTTTTTTTCTTTTTTTTTTTTTCTTTTTTTGGCGTGCCTAACGTGTTTGAACTGGATTAGCTACATAAAAGACAAAATTTTCAAATTGAATCCATTAACCTCACCGAATGATTGATGCAATTGCTGGTGAGGTGTAATTCTCTTGACATTTCTATTGATTCTAAATTTTAAAATTTTGGTTCTATTTTTCATAAAAGAGGTTTTAGTCCGTCTAAGGTTCTCCCCTCTACTAGAAGCACAATTAGACCTACTCGTTTGAGGCCAAAAAATAAATAAGAAGGGAAAATTATACTTTGTGCTCTTGAACTAGACCGTTTTTATGTTGGCACTTTGTGGTTTCAATTACATCAATGTGGCCTTTGAACTATAAGCATTTTCAAATTATCCCATTTGTGAGTTTAGTTATTGTTATTATTATTATTGAAAAATGGTGTTAGAGTTGTTATTTTCTTATTCACTTTTTATTATGGATTGTTGATGGGTCTATAGTCATATCGGTGAAATTTCATGATTTTTTTTAATATATTTTATTTATTATGAATTTTATTTATTGTATTGAGAAAATAATTCATAAAAAATAAAAAACTGTTGAGGCAGGACCTACTGTTACACCACTACTTCGTAGATCTGGTATAATATTTGCTCCTCCAATGAGATATGGGTATCTTAATGAGGTGAGAGAGGAGTACGTTGTTTCTTGGTGACAGGGAACATCCAGATGATCCTACTACTTACGAAGGAGCGATATTGGACATCGACTAGAGAAGATGACAAGAGACCATGAAATCTAAAATGGATTCGATGTATACTAACCAAATCTGAACTTAAGTAAATCCACCTGAAGGTATTGTACCTATAGGCTATAAATGGATTTAAAAAAGGAAAATTGGCTCGGATGGAAAGGTAGAGACCTACAAAGCTAGACTAGTGGCAAAAGGTTACAATCAGAAGCAATGTGTTGATTATATGGAAACCTTTTCGCCAGTAGCAATGCTAAAATCCATTAGAATCTTGTTGGCTATAGCCGCACACTATGACTATGAGATATGTCAAATGGATGTAAAGACCACCATCCTAAATGGAAACATTGAGGAATATCTTTATATGGAATAGCCTAAGGGCTTTATATCCAGTGGCGAGGACCACAAAGTGTGCAAGGTACAGTGGTCCATTTATGGACTAAAATAAGCTTCTCGAAATTGGAACATTCGATTCAACGAAGCAGTCAAATCATTTGGCTTTCTATAGAATATGGATAAACTATGTGTGTACAAGAAGTTTAACGGGAGTGTAGTCACTTTTCTGGTCCTATACGCGGACGACATCCTAATCATTGGGAATGATGTAGAAATGATTTCATCGGTAAAGCTTTGGCTCTCTAGCAACTTCTCCAATCCAACCTTTAGAGCCCAGGCCCGTGCCCAATCCATTACCCAGAAATTACAATGAAAATGAATATTGAATACAAGTTACGATCTTGTATTCACATTCTTTTTTCGCCTTTTGCATCGCATCTCTCTCTATCTTCATATCTTGCACATTCTTATTTTCTATATTTTTACTTACCTCATCTCCTTCCCCTTCATCAAAGAGAGAGAGAGAGAGAGAGTAATGATTAGGTCCATATATGTGAATA
>JAESVK010000606.1:782521-805614 GCA_017140935.1 Hamamelis virginiana | reverse complement strand
TTAAACGTCAAAATCAGCATGGGACATCAAATTAATAATTCAACTCCCATGTAGAAGTGATCTCCCATGGAGATCCACCATCGTCTTCTACTTCGCTCCCATCTAAACAGAGGCCATTGTTGTTGACACTCACTTCTGACTGGCATTACTGCTGGTAGCAAGAGGGGAATTCTGAACTGTTATGCTTCGTGCAGGCCCTGATCTCACACTGTACATAGAGGATGCTAGAATACTTTGCCTTATATCCTGCCCAAGAAGAAAATCCAAATAAAAAATTAATTTTATATATATATGAGTTAAAAATACAGCTGAAGGTTAGATTCTATGCAATTTTGGACTACACATGACTTCACCATTCATAAGTAAAGACTTCTGGAGTTCTGCATACTTTTCTTGCCTCACACAACCCCTCTTTTCCTGGGCTTGAGGGCCAAACATCCAAACTAATAATGGAATGGCTCATACATGAACAAGAGTTAGCATAAAAATTTGAAATGTAAGGAATGGTCATATTTCCTTTCTTTTTATTATCTTTAATACAATTTTACATCCTCCAAAAAAATCATTTCAGATAGATGCTAAGTTTATGTCTACCAACTATCAAATTATGCAACAGCATCATCCAAATACTTAAGAATAAGGAATGCTACCCCACATAAAATTTGAAATTCGTGCTCTTACTCTAGATTTCAGCGCAGTGGGACGAGCTTTAAGGATTTTCCTATCTGACTTATACTGGTTTTTGGTGATTACCTCTCTAAAGAAGGAAAAAGAGGAGTACCAGGAGGAGTAAGAAGCCTGAACAGAAGAGAAATCTAATTAATTCCAGAAACAGATAATAAATCGAATTAACACCAACTTGAGAAACACTGATTTGCATTCTTAGTTGGCTGATGCACGTCGTGTCATCGTGAAAAATCAGATTGTGCAAATGAATTTGTCGAGTTACAGGTGAGAAGTACGACCTAGACTTCAAAATATGAAATCTATAGTGTCTTTCAAGCTGTAAGTATATGTTAATATGTATTAAAATGAGGATATTTAGTCGACATCTCATCATTTGAAGAATGCAATAGAGTCTTGTCTTCTTTGATAACATAAGTCTTGACATGTCTGCCAATCATACGTAAGAAGTAAATAAAAAATGTATGCCTATATCAACATAATATTGTGTGAAAATGGTGCACCTAATCATGAATAATGCAAATATTCAGGAATGAAAGTTTGTTTAAAAATTATATATATACATATATACACACACACACACGTAGGGATCATAGGCATTGACAATGAAAATTCACATTACAACACAATATATTTGTCATATTAAATTGATTATGAAGTTTGAAATAAACTAAGATTATAAACAGAAAGATTAAATTAGGAATAGCATGGTTAATGCAAATATTCATTACAAAATGAATGAAAGCGTATCATAGGCATATTGAGCAGATAAATGACTATGGGCATGCTTAAGTTAGGTCTAATGTACAAAATCTCTTAAAGCCATAGGTGTAATATTCAATGAGGTTATAAAGTAGAGACAAGATCTTTATAAAGTAGAGACAATTGCATATTAAGTCAAAAGAAAGATCTTTGAAGGGATCGGTGGTGGGTGATAATTTATGGCATTGTGGGTGCATGATAATTTGTGGCATTGAATTGTACATCTATTGTTACTGGTTGTGTATTGGACAGGAGAATACAATGTCAAATTTATTTAGCTAAAAATAAAACAATCCAGAAAATTCCCATTACTTGATACATATATAAATATCACACATAATCAGCTTCTAGTATGCACCAAGCCTAAAATAAAACTAAGAAAATAATTAATTGGGCATGTGTAAAATGTCCCAAATACTTGGAAGTAGTAATCCGAGTCTTAAAGTTAATATGAGCACAGAAATCATTGGAGCCTTTTGCAAACTGAAGTTGCATATTTGTAATTCGACAGAGGAATTGGCGTCTGGGAGGCTAGCACTATGAACCAGCAATTTTATTCATCCTTTACTTTAATCATAACAATTCATGAATATGTGTTTTTCTCAAAAGGATTGGTAGCAATCCAATCCATTAAACATTGCCTTTTGGGCATCTCTAACATAATCTTCCCCACTCTTCCATGCACCATCACAAATTAGGATGAGAGGGGTAAGGGTAAGGTTTGGACAGGAACCTGCAAAAGGTTAAGCATTCACCCATATAATAAGAGTTGCAGTTTTGCAGCTCTTATTATAAGGAATCTGCCAAATGATTCATTTTGAAAGATTAATTACTCTGTTTCTGCTGCGCCAAATCTGCCATATGACTGCACTAGTGTGTAGTTACTGATCATATGTGTATTTTCAGCCACTCCATATAGGATATCTCAATCTCTTGTAATAATCCCTCAATTCATAAGCCAACCAGTTTCTTTGGAAACATGACATTTTGTAAATAGACAAATGCTTTAAAAACATTGAATGAAAGTACCATACATTACAATGTAATAGAAATAATACATCTGCACCTATGACACATGATATCACAAGCAAGATGAGAATCCCACAACATAGAAACATAAAATAATACACAACGCAAATTTGCATAACCATGCCTCAAATACTACACAATCAGTTCAGTTGTCAACCTCAATCCACCAAAAATCTTAAATTATAAGGTCTCTTCATCCCAAAGCAAAGAGCCTATACGCTCTTTTTGGTCGCTAAGAAAACTGTGGAAAAGAAAAAATAAAAATAAGTAGTTATATTGATTCATGTTGTGTTTCATACATACATACATATATATATATATCTTTGCACACATTGAGCTGAAAATCAAGCTCAGTTGAGATGTAAATTTTGTTTGGTCACAGAATACAAAAACTAAGGAAAGAAAGTTGGTCATTTTTCTTTTATTATCAAAAAAGGAGTTTTCTTGGCAGCCAAATAGGCATGAGAAGGACAAGATAAAGAAAGCTCGACAATTTCAGAGAGAGAACAGGAAAGTATAGATGATAAATGCTAGATTCAACAATATTCCATAACCAAATCATCCATAAAAACCACAAAAACCAAAAACCAAAATAAAAACACTAACAATAAATGAATCAGCTCTAGGGTTTTATATTTCACATACCTGATGCAATGTTGGGAGCAGAATCGGCTTCAATCGAGCACCGTTGGGTTTCTTCAGCAGGAGATTATCGTTCGTCAGCGGCGCTAAGGTGGTTTGCGGCTAGGGTTTCTGGTGTTGGTAGATCGAATGGTCGATGGGTTTTGTATATGTGGGATAGAGATGGAAATCGTTATTGTTGCCTGCAAAACTAAAGGGCATGCTCGTCAATAATAAAGATTGTAAAATGCAAACCCGGTGTGCGAAACGTCCAACCCACCAGCTGCATCAGGTCTCTATACACCGCCCATGGGAGACATCCATACACCGCCGGCTTGAAGAAAGTCACCGCCCCAAACAATGGTTTGGGGTATCAAACCCCAAACCCATCGGCAAGACGGCCAACCAAACACAACCTAAATGTCTAAATTGCCGTTTTACTTCTCAAAGTTGCAACCCACACCATCATTCAGCAGTGTGCGAGTGGTCTTGCAAAAACAATTCTCCAAGTAAAAAGAAGAACACGTTCGCAATTAGATACACCAGTTCTCCAAAATATTTTATAATGTCTGGCTAAATACAATATACAGAAGCGCTGTTTTGCAGACATTTCCTTTAAGAAGTACTATATCCCCAAAAAAAAAGAAGAAAGGAAAAAAAGGAGTTTTAAGGAGAAGAAACAACAGTGAAAAAAATTTTAAATGCTTAGTATTCAAAATGTCCATTAGAGACGCACGATTATCCAATATCCCATGCTTGAACCCAACAGATCTTTACCTCGTACCAACAGTGTCATCCTAAAACAAATGACTTGATTTGGGGTAACCTTCTGAACCACAATTTGCCTGCAGTCCAATATTGTGAGAAATCAAAAACATTGCAAATTACAATAGATACCAAAGGTAAAATTCAATTGCTACAATCACTTGGGAAAAGCGTATGTTATTATGATTATATTACTTGCGAAAAGGTGGTGACATTCAGTGGCTTTCAGCTTCAACTGTCCTCACAAGAGAATAAATTCACAGCCATGCAAACTCCTAGGCAAATACATTGGAATCAATTTGCTCAATATTCAGGAAGATTTGTCTCAGAGTAACAGAATAGCTTGGAGAATTTGCCTGCAGTGAAAAGAAGCAAGAGATGATTAAACAAGCAACATGAAAGGTAACATACATAGAAACAATCAATAATTGGAAACTACTAGCTAAACACGTGAGCAAAATACAACAATGAGGCTCTGATACAAGCTATTTTAAGTCATTCAAGTTGTAATAAACCGTACACATGGATTGTGCTCGAGCTAGATAGTGGTGAGCTTCTCCCTTGAACCAGCAACAGCATCAGCAATGCCTTCAATTGATACTATTTGGTTATCGTTAAGCCAAAGATCTTCTAATCTGCATGCAAAGCTCCAGTCAGGAGGTAATACCGACAATTGATGACAAGATGACATGATCCACTGATTCCACAGGAGGGGAAGGGGTAATTTTCATACCGGGTCAGGTTTTCAATGTCATTTATTGACGTTAACTTATTTGACGATACATCCAATACGCGAAGATTTACTAAGGCTGATAGGCCTTCCATTGTTGCAATACCATTATGGCTCAAGTATATTTCTTCTAAAGCAATACAATCCTGGAAATGAGGCAAACAAATCAAAGAAAACCATGTTATCCACAATTTATATGGAATGCAATGCTTTTGACATAGAGTTTGTCTCACTGCCAACACAGTGTTTTACAGTGGCACACCTCAAATCCTTTCATTGAAGTTAAACGATTGCTTTGCAAGCTAATCTTCTTGATGCATTTCAGCCCACATAGGTTCACTGCTCGGATACGATTTCGTCCCAGCCACAGTTCTTGTAAGTTTGTCAAATTTTGCAAATTCTCCATTACCTGAATAAGAAAAGAACTTTAGAAATCAGTCTATATTCCAAAAACAAATTAGATTATGCACCACATTAGTGTTCAATTCTAGTCTCAAATGCTCTTTTTTCCACATGCATGCATGCGTGATGATAATCACTGATTGGGCATTCTAGACATTTGTCAATTCTGCATGCATCATACAATTTCATTAAGAGGCCAGAGTGCTAACCCGCAATCTGTTGGAACTAAGTTCAAGAATTTGCAGTTCAAGAAAGTGGTCAATCTCCTCCATCTTAGTAACCTCATTTTTTGATACATAGAGTTCCTCGAGTGTGTTGGAAACCTTTGACAGTCCATTCAAGGAAGCAATTTCGTTGAAAGAAACATCAAACACCAAAAGTCTCTTGAAGATGCTGACATCAGGTATTTTTGTTATTTTATTATCCCTGATCACTAGCTCCTGCAGAAACAAATCACAGCAGTGCTTAAACACAGAATAATGACCCCAAAAAAAAAAAAAAAAATTCAATTTCTGTCATTCCTGACAGAGGAATGGTTCATTTGGCATACTGAGAAATTGTTTTACATTAACCCTCCTCTTGATTGTTGAGAAAATTGAGTAGAAGGAATGAAAGGAACAATTTGAATTTTATGGTTTATGTTGTTTCGTTCCCAGGGAAAATGAAAAATTCATCTCTACTGAACCAAATAGTTATATATTAGGTTAAGTGGAGATTCTTTGTATTCTGGGTCCTGAATTATAAATATCTAAAATTGACAACAATGATTCTTTTAATGTCCTATATTTCCTCAGCAACCAAATGGAGCGTGAAAAAATATCACACAAGCATATCAACAGCAACAACAAGAAAAACAAACAAACAAAAAATGCTAATAGTCATTAAAATGATAAACTCACTCAACTAAGCGAATTAGTTGTATTAGTAGATGCTCTTCTTTCTGATGTCCAAACTCGTAAAATCTTAATAGCCAATAATAAAATTTCCTTTATTTTCCTACCTTTTCTCAGAAATCAAACAATGCATAAAAAGGTATTGTTATACCATAAATAAATGGGATGGGACAAATTCCAAGTAGGCTTACTGATTGGGCCACAAGGAATTTAAACCCAGCAAATTAAATTGGAAACCAACAGGGAAGCAAGTCCAGTAAATACTGCAGCCCAAATGAAGCCCAAATGAAGTCCAAATACGTATGAAGAACTAGAATTCCAAAATCAGCAAAGTGTTCAGCACCAGATTGATATTGGACAAGCACCAGATCAGTAGAAACTCATGAAAAGTCCAGCAAATTAGTTGCTGGACCAAGTCAAAGGAAGCAGCAACCTCTCCCTATTTTCAAGGGATGTGGCAACATGTAATCAGAAGCACAACATCCACAATCCAGCAGCAAGAAGAGCACGTGAGAGAGGACCAGCAGCCATGGAGTTTTTGTCTATAAATACTGGGCATGAAGGCTTGAAGAAGACACACTCAACGTCACTACAAAACTCCTGCTAGTTTATCTTTTTATCTAGTTTAACTTCTAAACATTTCAATTTCAGCAATTGTTCTTGAGTTTATTAGCTGTAATAATTCTTCTTTCATGGTAATTTACTGCAATTTCCATAGAATAACTCACTTTACTTTAATTAAATTAGCCTGCTCTTACTTTAATTAAATTAGTTTGCTGTTGCTTTGCTTTTAAATTAATTCATTCTACTTATTTAGTTTAATTGCAATTCGTTTAATCTCTTCTACATTCTTCGTTTCATTCTTTAATTTTATGTTGAAGTCCTATTGATCCATCATAGGCAAAAAGAACCCTGATAAAGGGAAGACCCCAACCCTTTCACAATCGCCTGTTATCTATTCATCCATCCTTGATTTTTAAGTGGCTTATTGATCGGTCGAAAATCAATTTGATTGATTTCTTGGCTTTCCTCTGATCAATCGGCCCTCGGGGTCAAAAGGATTGACTTTGATTTTAAACTTATCTAGTTCTGGCACGCCCGCGTACACCGAAGGCCAATTTGTGTGCAAACTGGTATACAGACCCAAAAAAAAAAAAAAAAAAAAAATCCATTTAATCAATAAATATTTTGTTTCTTATTATTATTATTTTTTTAAAAAGATCAACACAATTAAATATCCAAACTAAATTTATTTCCAAACTAAATTTCCTTCCTTTTCCTACATTTTCTCAGGAACTAAACAAAGCACCAAAAAATCACACAAAAACATATCAGAAATCATTATGAATAGATTATACACACACAGTGAAATGGTGTAACAATTAGGGATAAGTTTGAATACTTCGAGACCCGATATTGCATCCCAGGTAGATATCGGCTCGATGCCGGCATCTTCGAAAAGGTTTTGGCGCAGAGAGAGCTTTTTGAGACTGGAGAGAAGCCAATTCGAGGGTCTAGGGTTGATAAACGGTTCGAAGTCAAGTCTAACTCGATTAAACACGGAGGAAGCTCGATTGAGTCCAGATCGTGGAGCTGAAAACTGTACTTGATGGATCGTCTTCGGCCATTGGATCGTCGACCACTGTAGAGTGATTGTCAGGTGGTGATTGATGATGGGCTTCGTCGTCCATTGAGAGAGAGAGAGAGAGAGAAGGGGGGTTGTTTTGAAAACCCTAAAACTCTAACTATGGGGAGTTATTTGCCAAGGATCAAGCCTTGGTATATCTCCTTCTCTCAGAGTTGGTTTTGTTATTGCCTTTTAATTTACATAATTGCCTTTCAATTTTGCTTGGAATATTATTATTTTAAAAAACTTTTTTTATATAAACTTAATATATTAACGTAAATTTTATTTAATAAATAAATAAAAATTAATTTATTGAAAAATCAAATAACACAAAAATGGTAGACTAACACAATCCAATGTCCAAAATTTCCAAACAAGTTCTACTTATAAAATGTTACTATTTTGTCAACATTTCAACAATTCAACCCCATGTCCCTCCGGATTGAAACATAGAGCTTTCAATTAAATTATTCTTTTTTTATAATTTTTTTTTTTCATAATTTACTTGCATTAACAAATTATTTTAAAAATTAAAAAATTAATCAACTTAAAATAAATTTGATCGACTTTTATGGCACTACTATTTATGGTTTAATAACTAATAAGTTTCATTATCGTACAATTTTGCACATGGATGAAAAATGTTGAGCGTTCCAAAAACATGTTCCAAATAGATTTAAGCCTTCAGTAAAAAATAAAAAAAGAATTTAAGCCTTTCAAATTATTTCCTTTATGATAACTGAAATACTTGAATTAAGGAATCATTTGTGTTAGTTTTTTTTTAAAATTACTTTTGGAAAACAATTTCTTTACATATCTCTTTAGAATTGTGTTCAAATCATATTTTCGCATATCAAAATTTTTCATACCTGAAGATAGTGTGACAAAACAATTCCAGTATAAAAATTTTGCCAAGTATTGATCAGTTTTCAAATTGTCTAAAAGTAGGATCAAGCTATCTTTTAGATCATTTAAAAAAAAAAAAAAAAAAAAAAGCCCACCTTTTAGATAGAATGTGGTTTTAAATTTCAAAAATAATTTTAAAAAAGATTAATGCAAACGGACCAACCAAGGACAAAAGGGTTAAAGATTAGGGACACTTGTTTGCAGCAGTTGTTCACAAGCAAAATACTCCCATAACGTATGATCTTGTTTCATCCTTTCTTGCTCAGGCTTTCAAAAACCCGAGCACCCCAATACCTCACCAGTTCTCCCCATCTCACTGACACTCTTGCAACAAGCAGCATACCTGTAAATGCCCAACTCAACGTCCAATCTCCGACACACCCATCAACGCCGGATTCAAGCCAAGACCCAGCCATAATTATAGCAACTCGTTTGTCAAATTGCACTAACTTGTTATCACTGAATCAAATTTACGCCCATGCTATCAGAACCCACATGCTAGAATTGAACCCCGCACCATTTCATTGGAACAACATTATCAGAAGCTACACTAGACTAGACGCTCCATGCAAGGCACTCTGTATTTACATTGCCATGTCGCGAGCCGGAGTCTCGCTAGATTGTTACACACTTCCCATCGTCTTAAAGTGCAGGTTTTCGATATGGAGATGGGTAGGCAGCTTCATGTGGTTGCTTTACGGCTTGGACTTGAATCAAATGAGTTTTGTGAGAGTAGGTTTATAAGTATGTACGCAAAAGCGGGTGAATTTGAAAATGCACGCAAGATGTTTGAAGAAAATCGTAAGAGAAAGTTGGGTTCTTGGAATGCTATCATTGGTGGTCTTTCCCAAGGTGGGCGTGCAGGGGAAGCCATAGCCATGTTCATGGAGCTAAGGAAATGTGGGGTTGAGCCGGATTCTATGACATTGGTCAGTGTAACATCAGCTTGTGGAAGCTTAGGGGATTTGGGCTTGGCTCTTCAATTGCATAAATGTGTCTTTTAAGCTAGAACATTGGAGAGATCAGACATTTTGATGTCGAATTCACTAATAGATATGTATAGAAAATGTGGCCGGATGGACTTAGTGTAAAGCCCCAAAATGACCTTAGATTGACCATCCCGGGTAGGTCAACCTTTGTCAATTTGAGGCCACAACTTGACCTGGTCATCATATATCCATACTCCAAGGGAAAAGAAATACATAATATTCTAAAGTGCAATGTCATGAAAGTACATACAAATATCCCAAATTCGAAGTTCAACAAGCAGAAAATATAATAAATACAAATCTGACTGCCAACATCCCTGGCATAATAAGCATAAAATATACTATTATAATTAATAACGTCATAAATGTCCCTATCTTGCTCACGTCTTACAGGAATGCAATAAAATCCAAAGCAGGACCATTCCTGCCAATAACTAAGGAGCCAGCCTACCTTCAGCTGAACCACTACTAATGTCCTATAAATCTGCGGAATAAAAACCCACGTGAGCTTTAGAAATGCTCAGTAGAAATACAACCTCATATAATAACAATAATATTGATGCAAGGAATATTAAATAAAACATTTCAACATTTTATGGTAAATCATCATCTCAAGAGTGGTGGATGGTTTTTTTTATGATTTTTAATTCAGTATATCGTAACCTTACTGCTTTGGAAGAGCTTTAGATACTTGCTAGATTGTGTCAATCCACCGGGCTCTAGCGGGCCAGTGCTAGATTGTGTCAATCCACTGGGCTCTAGCGGGCCAATAGGGTCATGCCATCAGCTCCACCCTAGACCAAGGTCTGAAATATCTCATAAGTTATCATATAAATATTACATCAAAATAATCCAAGCACATTTAAAGCACACAATTTCAAGTATCAATCAATAAAATCAATATCTCAAATCAGTAATTTCATCGTAGCTTAAAGTACGTTCAAATCATAAAATGAGTATATTTCATAAATACGATTCACAAATACATTTCATAAACAATCCATTACCACATGTTATTAACCTATAGAGGAGTATTCTCCGACTCTATCTCATTCATATCCGTTCAACACATTATAAACATAATTAACTTGTAATATACATTATCATATCGTAATATGTAACCATAGCCCATCGCTTAAGGGGTAGAGGATAACTTACCTGAACCACGGTCATGCCTTGTAACCAATTGTATCGAAATACAGGACCTCAGCTCAACCACTATACCAAAACATATCCTCCAATACCATTATTTCGTAACAACATATATCACTTTAATACAAGTTTGAGTAATCGTTTCGTATATCATCTTAACTCACATAAAAATAGTTCACAAGGCAAGTCACTGTTTAAACAAAAATACATTTCTACACCATTGCTTGGGTTTATCACTTTATTTTAAAATTTGAGTTAAATCAAAATATAAGGGAATGACTAATTGAAACAACTCATGATCTCTCTCTTATTTGTAAAACGGTTCAGAAAATCAGGCACACAAGTATAAAACCAAACATCTCAATTTTTCTTACATAAATCTGTTATAATATGCCTTTGAGATATTTCTAAAGAATAAATGTGATATTTCTAATGATATTTCTTAAGTTAGCATTTGCTGATTAGATCATCTCTCTCTCTCTCTCTCTCTCTCTCTCTCTCTCTCTATATATATATATATATATATATATATATATATATATATAATTTTTTTACCAAAAAATAAAAAAATAGAAAAAGGCATCCATTCCCGCACCCTTCCTAAAGCACGAATGTAATGATGAAAATCAAAAAGTTTAAAAAGATATCAAAATTTGTAGGAATTTGAAAAAAAAAAATACTATTTAGGATGCAATAATAAACATAAGTATGATCAATGTAATATCATATATTTAGGCGAAGGTTTAGGAGTTGAAACTCAAAATATTATCTATTTTTTTAAGTTTTCAAAAAGCATATTGAATTTAATTTTATATAAAATTAGTGAATTAAAAATAATATTTGAAAACAATAAATATTTTAAATTTATAAAATAAGATTAAAAAATTAATATTTAAATCAAATTATATCATCAACTATTAAACATGATAATATTACAAAACTTTTATTTTTATGTATTTTTAATCAAAGATTTAAATAAAATTACTTGTATGCAAAAACAAATACTGTGTATTATTCGCCACATAAGATAGTGAGCTTGCCCGCCATATTAATTTATCTCTCTGTGGGAAAAAAGGAAAAACCTTCCATAGAGGCGGCTATGGTGATTGTTCGTCTTTACAAGGTCGTTCAATACTTTCATTAAGCTCTGTTAGCTTACTTCATCAAACCCTAACTCAGGGATAATTTAACTTGATTTTGTTATATATATGTGCTCTGTGTGTGTATTTATATATATATTTTCTGCACATTGAAACAATAGATTTGGGAATTTAAAATACTTCGGAATCAGTTTAAAGCATAATCCAACTCCATGGGCTCTTTATTTATCGATTCAGAATTTCACAGATTGGAATTCCAATTCCATGCAAACAAAACGGAGCTGTTGGCCCAAAATATACTCTAGAGGGGGGGGGGTGAATAGAGTATAGGCAAATAAAATCTTTTTCAAAAATGAGATACAATATTTTTGCAAGCTTGATAATGGATTGATAGAATGCAATATTAAATAGCAACTCAATACAACAAATAACAAAACAATAACTTGAAATAAAGAGATTAAGTTAGAGAATCAAACACGATGATTTAACGTGGTTAGGTCTCCGCCTAAGTCCACACCTCAAGATCTCCGTCTCGAGGATTAATCCACCATGCAACTCCTTCAAGGTGGAGAAACCTTTACACTTGCCTTCTTTCAAGGTGGAAGACAACTCACCCACAAGAGTTCTCACAAAACCTTTACAAACTCACAATACAAGATGATTGAATATTGAGTATTACAATAAATGCTTCACAAAGCTGATTTGTAATGAATACAATAGCACAATAACTTCTCAAAAGATCAAGTAGATATAGTACAAGAGTTTTGTCAAAGAGAAGTGAGAATAATGAATGCTTGAGAGTAATGGATGTCAAAACAAATGAGATTAATCAACTAGGTAAACAATAAATGAGAGCTAACCTTCAATATATAGTGAACTAGAGCCAAAGTGACCGTTTGAAGCCCTTAGAGTCGGATTAGAGAGGTTTAGGGTTGTTGGGGAACATTTAATGCTCGAATGGCTATAAGAGGAAAGAGCAGTTTTGAAGTTGCAGAACCTTTAGTCGACTAGGACAAGGTGATTAGTCGACTAACAATGTATTTTTCAAAAGGTTTTTCATTCCCGGGTTCAGTTAGTCGACTAGCACGAGGTGATTAGTCAACTAGCTAGTTGAAAATATGTTTGAATAATTTTTATGTTTGTTAGTCGACTAGGACCAGGGGTGTTAGTCGACTACCAACTTAAAAATATTTTGGGAAATTTGATCCGGGATCGATTAGTCGACTAGTCAAGAACAATTAGTCGACTAGCAACTTTGCGACCAAAACATGGCTTCTGACCTTTCATTAGTCGACTAGCAAAGGGTGATTAGTCGACTAAGAAACCATTAGTCGACTAGTCCAGGGTGATTAGTCGACTAACTTAGAATTTCTCAAAATACTGCCTCTTGACTTCGATTAGTCGACTAAGGAAGTTCCAATGTCAATAATTCGAAATTTCTAAGTCAAAATCAACACCAAACACTTGGACAAGTTAACTAAGTGTTCCAAAATATTTTTGGTCAATTTTGAAAGCATTTTTAAGCATGAATGCTAATGCACAATGAGATTTAAAAGGTTTTCTCTTGAGCTTTTCACAATTGATCATGAGAGAAGCCTTACAAAGAGTTCCTAATCATAAAGAGAGCAACTTGACTTCAATGAGTCTTCATAAGCTTGAGTAAGTCATTAAGTTAATCTTCAAGGATAAAACTTCTTTGAATTGCTTTGACACTTGAAATTTAGATCTCCATGAGCCTTGATTTGAACTATGAGCACATTGAATTGTTTGATGAAAGTTTGATGAGAGCTCCAATAAGAATCTATGGAGACACAACACTCAACCACTTGTTAGAAGAAAGGTATGATTTAGTTATCATCAATAAGGTCAAGGACCTTAGGGTTAACAATCTCCCCCTTTTTGATGATGACAAACCATAACTTTGAATAATAAATAGAGAGCAAAGCTCCTCCTCAATTTAGCACAACAAGCATGGTTGATTCAACATATTCAAACATTCAATAACATATGTGGAAGCAATATACAAGCTCAAATAGCAATCATTCAAAGTATTCAAATATTTCTCCCCCTTTGGCATCTCAAAACGGCAATAAAAAGAGAAATAAAAGAATACAACAATACCAATATGCACAATCACAACTCCATTGGCCTAACCATACCAAGTTCACACCGAATAGTGCAAAAACGATCCTCTTGGAAAGGTTTCATGAAGATGTCCGCCAATTGGTTGTCCGTACTAACAAATTTTAGTTCAACATCTCCCATTTGCACATGGTCACGAATAAAATGGTGCCTAATTTCAATGTGTTTTATGCGTGAGTGCAAACATGGATTCTTAGAAATATTAATAGCACTAGTGTTATCACAACGAATAGGGATGTGAGTGAATTGAATCCTATAGTCTTCAAGTTGTTGTTTCATGTACAAGACATGAGCACAACAACTTCTGACGGCAATGTATTCCGCTTCGGTTGTGAAAAGAGCTACAGAAGTTTGTTTCTTGCTAAACCAAGAGACAAGTGAGTGGCCAATAAAATAACAAGTGCCACTAGTGCTTTTTCGGTCGGTTTTACAACCGGCAAAATCCGCATCCGAAAAACTAGCAAGTTGACAAGAAGTAGGAGATAACAAGCCTAAATCATGAGTCCTAATAAGATATTTAAATATGCGTTTAACGGCAAGCAAGTGGGATTCCATGGGATTAGCTTGAAATCTAGCACACAAACAAACACTAAACATAATGTTCGGTCTACTTGCGGTTAAATAGAGAAGACTACCAATCATACCTCGATATAGTTTTTGATCTACCTTCTTACCATTTTCATCAAGGTCAAGCTTAGTTGTGGGGCTCATTGGTGTAAGACTAGACTTTACACCTTCCATGCCAAACTTCTTTAGCATGTCCTTCACATACTTGACTTGGTTGATCAAAATGCCTTCTTTGGTTTGCTTGATTTGAAGTCCAAGGAAGAATGTCAACTCTCCCATCATACTCATTTCAAATTCATCTTGCATAAACTTAGCAAACCCCTCACAAAGAAGATCATTAGTAGCACCAAAAATAATATCATCAGCATAAATTTGGACAATTAACATATCATTATTTTTAAGCTTTATGAAAAGAATAGTATCTATTTTGCCTCTAATGAAACCATTTGAGAGCAAAAAGTTACTTAACCTTTCATACCATGATTTTGGTGCTTGTTTTAAGCCATAAAGTGCTTTAGAAAGTTTGTATACATGGTTGGAAAAAGTGTTGTCTTCAAAACCGGGAGGTTGTTTAACATAAACTTCCTCCGTGATGTAACCATTTAAAAATGCACTTTTCACATTCATTTGATACAATTTAAAGTCCTAAAAACTAGCAAATGCAAGAAGCATGCGAATAGCTTCAAGTCTAGCAACCGGTGCATATGTTTCATTATAGTCAATGCCTTCTTATTGGTTATAGCCTTGTGCAACAAGTTTTGCCTTATTCCTATTTTTTGGGTTTTATTCACTCTTTTCCACGCCATCTACATCAAATGAGACAATTTTTTGTGGATACAGTGGAAGGAATTAATTGACAGACTATAAAGAATAGTAACTGGCCTCACACCAAATTAACATTGAACCTTCCCTCAATGATTGTCTACTAGATTTTTCAATAATCCCTCTATTCCCTTTCTGTACATGTAGTAATGAACTAATGACAGGGAGAGAGCAATTGGTGTGGTGTGGATGTAAAGCAGTTTAAATATTTATGCAGTGGTGGATTAGTACAAGTTGCCCATTTATAAACACACACCAATCTTCAATAGTCCAGCACCTCTTGAATTTTAATACAGGGTTTCTCATATATAAATATATATATATATATACAGAAATGATCCTATCAGTGGCACCTCTTGATTTTTTATTTTTTATTTTTATTTTTATGTTGTTTGTTTGTTTTGCACATTTATTTATTTAAAAGGTAAGAAACATGGTGGGTCCACAATTATCTAATAGTTAATAGGATGAAGACATAAAGTATTTAGGATTACTCTGATATATGTTGTTAAAAGCAAAGAAACTGCCCATGTGTTTTCTACACTCACTTCTCATTTATATATTACTATAGATATAGATATCACTAATCTTGGACATTTAGTCTACTTCTGTACCAGAAAGGCAGAAATGTTAAGCTTTCTCACCCTGTGCCTTGTATTTAAGGCAGAAATGTTGAGCTTTCTTACATACATGTTCCATTGTATCTAAGGAATACCCTCGGCCGTGTTCATGACTTGGGACATCAGAAAGTAATGGCAAGCATACAGAGTCTGTTTATTCCTTTTTCGTTAGGTTGTAATTTCCCAAATTGAGTGGATCCATAGTGCTAAATATTTTAAACCAAATAGTTTAATCACACACCTTTATAAGATCATCTCTAAAGTCTTCTCGTACTTATTAGTTGGCCGTCCTTCAAACAATCTCTATTTAGTTTGCCTTTGCTAAATGAAAACTTATTAATGATATTCGCGACTGATAGACATGGGCACCATCAGGACATGGTTAAGACTGTCAAATATGTGTCCAAGGTGAGTCGGAGACCTGTCAATGTCTGACATGTGTTTCACATGGACACAGCTCCTATTTTTTTTAAAAAAAAATCGACTCAATTTTGACATTCCTCTTAAAGAAGAAGTCTACTCATTTTTTATTTCATCATTAAATGGTAATTAGTTTATTTTTTCTATAAATCTGTCAAGCCTCGTGCAGAAAATAAGATATAAATACAGTTTTTCAAAGCAATTATAAATTCCTTTGCTTAAAAACAAAATAACATCAAAGGATTAAACTCAGCATGATTCATATTTTAAAATTTTCAAATAGACCCTTAAAGTGTCAATGAGTAGGTTTACTCAACCAAGCTACTCACCCTCCAATTAATGCAGAAAATAAGATATAAATACACTCTGTAACATGTGTCTAGTGTTGGGAGCCATTTGCCAGAGGCCATATTTGGTCTGCCTTGCAGCCTGTTAGCTTGGCTTTAACCCTTCCTGTCCTCTTTTTCTCTGCTTCAATTGCCATGAATGGCTCAATTTTAAGAGAATTCATGCTAATGACCTTCACTTTCACTGCTTCATTAGTGAACCATGCATGATTGAAAAAAGCTAGTGCAACTCTTTCTAATGAAATTTAAAAGATCACGTGATTAGTATGGCCTGGTCACATATATGTGATGAGCTCAAAATTCATCACGTGGTAGGCCTATTTCCACCAACTTTTTTTTTTCTTTTTTGGGTTTTATTCACTCTTTTCCACGCCATCTACATCAAATGAGACAATTTTTTGTGGATACAGCTGAAGTAATTAATTTACAGACCATAAAGAATAGTAACTGGCCTCACACCAAATTAACATTGAACCTTCCCTCAATGGTGGGGCATGACCTGCAGTGATTTTTCAATAACCCCTGTATTCCCTTTCTGTACATGTAGTAATGAACTAATGACAGGGACAGAGCAATTGGTGTGGATGTAAAGCAGTTTAAATATTTATACAGTGGTGGATTAGTACAAGTTACACATTTATAAACACACACAAACACACACCAATCTTCAATAGTCCACCACCTCTTGAATTTTAATACAGGTTTCTCTCTCTCTCTCTCTCTCTCTCTCTCTCTCACAACACACACACACGCGTATATATATATAGAAATGATCCTATCAGCACATGCTGACTGACTTTCGCGAAAGTCAACATGTGCTTATTAGATTGGACCTCTATTAGGGATGAGAATAAGACATGCATGTTCTTCCTGTAATGAATATATATAATTTATGGCACCTCTTGATTTTTTTTATTTTTATATTGTTTGTTTGTTTTGCACATTTATTTATTTAAAAGGTAAGAAACATGGTACCTAATTATCTAATAGTTAATAGGATGAAGACATAAAGTCTTTAGGATTTGAAAACAAGGATTTACTCTGATATAAGTTGTTAAAAGCAAAGAAACTGCCCATGTGTTTTCTACACTCCCTTCTCATTTATTTATTAATTGTATAGATATAGATATCACTCATCTTGGACATTTAATTTCCTTCTCTACCTGAAAGGCAGAAATGTTAAGCTTTCTCACCCTGTGCCTTGGCAAATTGTTTGACTATATGGTCAGTAGGACCACCATGATATATTTTTATAAGTTCTGTAGTGGATAAAAAATACCCAATTATTTTCTTGGTTAGATAGAGTCCAAAATTATGAATTGGTAATTATAGACCAATTTGAATAATTTAATTCTTAGAGATTTCACCAAAAAAGAAATCTTAGAGATTGACCGGATCTCCATCATATAATTAAAAATTAATCATCATCGATTGAATCTGATTAGATAATTTGGGTAAATCTCGAATAAGATAAAGTAATTCAAACCTACTTCCAATTAATTACATAAAATTAGGGGATTTATCGAAATCCAACCAGCTAGGCTTATTAGCATCAACCCAAGGTATATGCAATATCTCACTCACAGTGAATACCGATTTTTGCTAGCATCAGTCTTTCATGCAGAGACCATGCTGGCAATGGCATACATCAAAGAACTTCCAGCAGAGTTTGAAGGTTACGTTCGTCCTTAGAAAATATTTATATAAATATTTGTTTTGTAATATTTTTAACACTTAAAGAATATTAGTGTACCACTCTTGCATAGGGATGTTAGCAAGTAGGGTGGTTTGTGTTTTTACACTGCCATGGTTTTAAATTCTATAAACCTTTGCAAGACGGTCTTCCATGCATATAAATCTGTGACAGCATAACCAAGTACTCTAACAGGGAAGTCATGTTTAACTTCCAAGCACGCTTATAACATATTAATTGTGCCTGTTAGGCCATGTACTTAAAAACAGTTTTTTGTTCTCAGAGTTGCAGAAAACAGTACTGCAGATTTTTATTTTTATTTTTATTTTTTTTAAGAACATGTCTTCGATAATTATTTCCTGAAAGAAATTTCTGAAAACAGATCAGTTTTTCAGAATGGTGTTCTCGGATTTTGTTTTTTGTTCAAGAATAACGAAACCAATGAAATCAGTATGCGCTCAAATTTTCTCTGTTTTCTAAAGATGCGTTTTTTAGAACTGTTTCTGAAAACATGACCAAATAGGCCCTTTGCATACGAAAAAAAACATGTACATACCATTCTGCAAACAAAAAAGGTTGCAAAAAATAGAAACTACTTATCAATTTCTTTCTTATTATCAACGTCATTCTTATTGTCAATTTAAAGGACTTGATCTCCATTAATGATGCAGCACCTTGGGGGTGAAACCAACTTACAGAAATCTTATAATTACTATTAGCATTGCACCTTAGATATAGGTGCGACATAATCAAGGAACAACAGCAACAATAGCAGCAGCAGCAACAACAACATAGTGATTAATAATTTCAAGTACCAGCTTGGAGAGCTTCTTCCATTCTCTTAGCCATGACTTGCAAACCAGAGCCAATAAAAGTATCCAAATTCTGCAGTGTCCAGCCTTCCACCGGCTCAAATTCATACCGCCTGTTATTTGAGATGAAAAGAATTGTATATTCTTATTACTTACATTGAAATAGGATGCACATATATATACAAAACTAGGAAACTATCTAAGGAAACTATAGAATTAGGAAACCTAAGATTAAGCTAATTAGACAGCTAATATACAGTAGCTATATTATGTAACACTCCCCCTCAAGTTGGAGCATAGATATTAATCATGCCCAACTTGTTACAAAGATAATCAACCCGAACCCCATTTAGAGCTTTTGTGAAGATGTCCCCTAATTGTTCTCCAGTCTTCACATATCCTGTAGAAATCAAACCTTACTGAATTTTCTCACGGACAAAATGACAATCAATTTCAATATGCTTCGTTCGCTCATGAAACACAGGATTAGATGCAATATGAAGGGCAGCTTGGTTATCACACCACAATTTTGCTAGTAATGAAGTTTTAAGACCTACTTCATTCAAGAGCTGATATATCCACATTATCTCACTCACAGACTGTGCCATAGCCCTATATTCTGATTCAGCACTTGATCGTGACACAACGTTCTGCTTCTTACTTTTCCATGAGACCAGATTTCCTCCAACAAAAACACAATAGCCTGATGTGGATCTTCTATCCACTTTGGAACCTGCCCAATCTGCATCTGAGAAACATTCAATGTGAGTGTGTCCATGATTTGTATATAAGATACCACGTCCGAGTGCTCCTTTTAAGTAACAAAATCTGTTCTAATGCTGCCCAATGATGAACTGTTGGAGATGACATGAACTGACTAACAATACTGACAGAATATGCAATATCTGGACGAGTCACGGTAAGGTAATTCAGCTTTCCAACCAACCTTCGATATCTCTTAGGATCTTCAAATAGTTCCCCATCTCCTGTGAGGTGCATGTTCGGAGTCATTGGAGCACTACACGGCTTTGCTCCCAATTTTCCTGTCTCAGTTAATAAGTCAAGGACATATTTTCTCTGAGATAGAAAGATACCCCTTTTACTCCTTGTGACTTCAACACCCAAGAAATACTTTAGCATCCCCAAGTCCTTCGTGTGAAACTGAGTATGAAGGTAAGACTTAAGGGATGAGATCCCCGTAGTATCACTTCCAGTAATAACAATGTCATCCACATACACAACTAAAAGAATGATACCAGCTTCTGATTGTTTGTAAAACACAGAATGGTCAAACTTAGATTTTATCATCCCAAACTTTTCAATAGCCTGACTAAATTTTCCAAACCAAGCACGAGGACTCTGTTTCAAACCATACAGAGACTTTCGAAGATGACAAACTCGCCCAGACTCCCCCTGAGCAACAAAACCAGGAGGTTGCTCCATATACACCTCCTCTTGAAGATCACCATGAAGAAAAGCATTCTTGATATCAAGTTGATGCAAAGGCCAATGGTGAGTAGCTGCCATAGATATAAACAACCGAACAGATGTCAATTTAGCAACAGGAGAAAAAATATCAGAATAGTCCACTCCATAGGTTTGAGCATATCCCTTAGCGACAAGACGGGCTTTCAATCGAGCAATTGACCCATCTGGATTGACCTTAACTGTGAACACCCACTTGCATCCTATAGCCCGTTTCCAGGAAGGTAAATCGACCAAGTTCCAAGTACCATTGTCATCTAAAGCATTCATTTCTTTTATCATTGCATGATGCCAACCAGGATGAGATATTGCTTCATGAACGGTTTTAGGAATAGTGATAGAATCAAGGGATGCAATAAATGAACAAGAGGAAAACGACAAGCAGTTATAAGAAACAAAAGAAGAAATAGGATAAGTGCATTGACGTTTACCTTTGCGTAACGCAATAGGAAGATCATCGCTCAGGACTGGATCTGATGATGAAGGAGCAGGGGCAGGACATGAATCAAGAGGTTTACGCCTGGAGTAGACTTGAAGAATAGGAGGCTTGATAGGAGCGGGTTTCGATACTGGTCCGGAGGATGTGATGGAATAGACTAACAAATCATCATCCTCCCCCTGATGTGCAGGAGGAGGAGAAGACGGAAAATAGGGTGTGTCTTCCATGAAGGTAACATCAATTGAGACAAGATATTTGTTAAGACTAGGACAATAACATCTATAACCTTTCTGAAGACGAGAATAACCAAGGAAGATACACTTCAAAGACCTGTGATCTAATTTGGTTACATGCGGACGAGCATCGCGAACAAAACAAGTGCTACCAAATATCCGAGGATCAACAGGAAATAAAGACTTGTTGGGAAAAAGGATTTTGTAAGGAATCTCACCATGAAGAACAGATGAGGGCATGCGATTAATTAAAAAACATGCTGTAGAAACTGCATCGGCCGAAAAAAGTTTAGGAACATTCATTTGAAATAATAAGGCTCGTGCAGTTTCAAGAAGGTGTCTGTTCTTTCGTTCTGCTACTTCATTTTGAGATAGAGTATCAACACAAGAAGTCTCATAAAGCATGCCATTCTGAGCCATATAAGTTTGAAACAAAGCTTTCGTATATTCTTTGGCATTATCACTTCGCAAAGTACGAATCAAAACATTAAATTAAGTTTTAATCTCAGCACAAAATGCACAAAAAATTGAAAACAACTCAGAACGACTTTTCATTAAATATAACCAAGTTACACGAGAATAATCATCCACAAAAGTAACAAAGTACTTAAAACCAGGTTTAGACATATTAGGACAAGGACCCCAAACATCAGAATGAACTAATTCAAAAGGAACACTAGCACGTTTATTGACTCTTGGACTCGAACTAAGACGATGGTGTTTGGCAAACTGACACGACTCACAATTTAATGAAGACACCTGACGAAACTGTGGACAAAGCTTCTTGAGCAAAGGAAGAGATGGATGACCCAACCGACAATGAGCCTCGAAGGGAGATGTAACACCAGAGCAAGCAACAGATTGAGGTATTGGTGTGTCAAGAATGTAGAGGCCTCCAGACTCATGTCCTTTACCAATAATCTTCTTCGTCATAAGATCCTGAAATAAGCAATGATCAGGAAAGAATGAGATGCAACAGTTAAGATTGCGAGTAAACTGGCTTACAGATATCAAATTAAAAGATAAATTAGGTAAATGTAAGACAGATGACAGAGGAAGCAGAGGGGTAGGAGTAATCGTTGATTGAACCTCAATCATACCTACAACTATGGTATTCCTGTGTTCTCTTAAATAAATAATTATATAATAAGAGTCGTTTTACATAAAGATCTGTACAAATGGGTTAATTTCTCTGTTTTAAGAAATCTGTGCAGATTGTACGTTTTGACAGCATCGCTTATGAAGCCGTGATGATCTTCGTGCATTAAATAAAGCATCCAGGAATGACCAGCTAGTGCCATTGAAGTACGATGGAGCATACAGAGAATTTCTGCAAGAGAAGTTGCCACGTGTCTATCGATAGCCAGGATGCGCTATCGATAGCGCCTCTATCGATAGCGCATCTTCGCTATCGATAGTCAAGAGGCGGCTGCGAGCTTCTTTGATATTTTAGATATTTGCAAGGGCATTAATGTCATTTTCACTTTCCTTCTATAAATAGAAGTGTATATGCGACTTAAAGAGGGTTCATGACTTTTGCTCTGAATCATTACTCTGCTATTTTAATTAGACTTCAAGTTACAGTTCAATTTCGCATTTTATTCGGCAGTTTACTTTTTCAGCAATTTCCAATTCTGCAAGTTTTCTTTTCAATGCCTGGCTCAATTCTCACTTGAGGATTGTTCTTTAAATATTCAGTCTTTACTTTCAGTACTTTACGTTTCTGCTATTTTCTTTTTTTTTATGCATGGCTCAATTCTCACTTGAGAATTGTTCTTTACTTTTTCTGTCATTTTCTTTATTTACTTAAGCACTTTTCTTTATTTATTTCCGCCATTTTCTTTATTTATTTC
>JAESVK010000606.1:754557-772845 GCA_017140935.1 Hamamelis virginiana | reverse complement strand
TAATAATTACCAATATTGTTAAAAATCTCAAATCCACTTTATGTTACATCAGCATTTAATGCTGGTCATTCAATGTCCCCCCGAATTTTTTGTACATGATCCCCAATTTTATGTATAATTCCAAAAAATAAACAGAATCCTCAATCCTCAATCTATCTAATAATTACTAATATTGTTAAGAATTTCCAATCCACTTTATGTCACGTCAACATCATGCATGTCATTCATTCAATTTGCACTTTCCAAGAACATCAAATCAATCAAATCTGGTCTACTCTATTGGATATTCTTAGTAATATTGGGGATTGATGATTATTTGTAATTCTGGTGATCCTTTCTACTATTGGGGATTGGAGATTATACATAAAATTAAGGATTGTGTTGATTATTGATGACTCTTTAATTTTTTTTTAATTCATCCGTACAAAAATTTTGATCATTTCAATGGTCAAATTGTAAATACCCATATGAGTGGAGGGTATTTATGTCCTAAAAAAATATTTGCGTAATTAGTTTTGGATAGCCGTAATATTTTGGAAACTTAGGATTATTCATGAAAATTGTCCCATATTAATTACAATTAATTTTTAACATTACATATTAATAATATGAAATTATTCATGGTATATACAGATCATAGTATTTGTGTAACAACTTCTACAAAATTACTTGTAATGAGTTGTTTGGTCTTTTCATTTCTTGATTAAAGTGATGAACAGTGAATGCAATGCCAAATGACAAAAAGGACCATAATCACATGATCATGAGTCAAGTGCAATCCGGTTTTTTGGTCTTTTCATTGCTCAATTAACAATGATGAACAGTAAAGGCTTATTCCCTTTTTAAGGGGATATATATAGAGTTGGATTAGATATCCTTTTTAGGTAGTTATGTTATGCATGCCAAAAATTCTATTAATCTAAATGTGATTGTAAAAAAATTATAACATTTTTTTATTGATTAAACATTAGAGTATTTCACATAGACAGTTTTGAAAAATCAACCGTTGGATCAATAAAATTTTTGGTATGCATGCAAGACATGCATAAAAAAAAGATTTAGTCCACCAATTCAATTATACAAATACCTGTCCCTCATTGTATTTTGCATATGAGTAGTAAAACTACATGCTCATGGAACTTGTCCCTATACTTTATATAAGGGAGCTTTAGCCATAGGCTCTCCATATTGGACTTATAACATTAAGGGTTAAACTCGTTTCTGTAATTCAAAATTTTTACAAAGTTTCAATATAGGCTTCAAACATTTTTTTGTATCAATTTAGCGCCAAATTAAAAACTTGGGTTTCAATGCTGCACAAATCATGACTGCTTTAGTCAAATGCAACGGAACAACCACATGGATGTTGGCATGGCAAGTCGATGCCATGTCAGTATTTATTTAGCTCCAAAAATAAATCACGTGCTCATCGCATGTGAGGAAAGTTAATTGCATTTAGTACCTTGAACATTATACAAAGTTTCAATTTGGTCCATAAACTTTTAAATTATAGCGATTTTATGACAATTTTAAAAGAAATGTGTCAGTGTAGTCCATAAAAAAATAATAATTTAATTACATCGGTCTCTCTTGTGTTTGGACGAAATTACCAAATCTCTTCTTAGATTTGAAAAAATGCAATCGCTTCCCTAAGGAATAGATTTATGCTCAATTACCTCCCTTGTTCGGCAAGCCTAGTTTAAAGAATTATATCTCTCACATATGAACTCCAATATTAACGATTCAAGCTGTTAAAAAAATTACAAACCTTCAAAGTGAGGAAAAAATTACATTTTTCTGCCAAAATTAACTTGGAAAGTATGACATGAAAGCTTTTCATGACAATTTTTTGGCAGAAAAAATGTCATTTTTTTCCCAACTTTGAAGGCTGGTAACTTCTTTATTTCATAACAACTTAAATCGCTCAAATTGGAGTTCATATGTGGGAGATATAAACCTTTAATAAATTTCTGGATTTTTATCTGATAACTGTAGCCGATTCTAAAATTAGAATTTGAAGTCCGTCTTCTATAAAACAGATGAGACCCAGTCTGTGGAGATCCATATGCTTTTAATCTCTTGATTGCTCCCTTCTCATCTACTATCTCCTCTTGTATCCATCTTTAAGAAGATATTTTGTAAGTATTTTATCATGAGTATTAATAGATTTGAATTTTCTATTAAAGATATTTTTTATATTAATTCTAGCTGGGAATTTAATGAATATTATACAGAAATTTCGGTTTATAATCGGTTTATTGTATTTATAATTCTGATTTAAATAACTGCAGTCTTATTTTTAAATTTGAAATCCATTTTGAATACAATTATATTCAAGTTTCTCATCCAGATAAATTTACTGGATCTATTTTTAATTATTAAATTTTATAAATTCTAAGTGACTTGTGATTCTGGGTAGTTTGGTATCAGAGCCAAGACAAGTCAGCTCTTTAGAGAAAGATTTAATTCTAAACAATATTTGTTTGTGATCAATGTTTTGTTGATTGATCTGATTTTGATGGATCTTTCTGCTCTCTGGGTTGCACAATAATTCCCGTCAAGGCTAAGGATTGCCATTTAGGGTGTGTGTATGCGAGCAGTAAGTCTCAAAATTTCAGTCTCAACCGGCCCCTAACAGAATGATGAACAAATTTTTGTTTGGAGATAAATCTAAATCTAAGTCTGATATGTCCTCCTCTGAAACAGAGGAATCCAGTAGTTCTAATAGTCATAATTGTTCTTCAAAGATAAATAATAGTATAGATCAAAATTTATAAAAATGTAGAAGAAAATTTATCTAATTATAAGTTACCTAAAATAGAAAAAAGAGAAATTTATCAAAAAAGTTGGAAAGATCTTAGACAAAATTATACAATTAAAACCTTAGAAAAAACAATACCTTTTAACTATAAAACAGAAGCTTATCAATTATTAGATAAAAAATTAATTGATAAACATAAAAATGAAAATTTCTCATATATCCATTTAGGTTTAATACAAGTTGCTCTACAACCACTAATTAGAGATGGGTTAAATAACTTTGTAATTATGACTCTTAGAGATGCTAGACATAGAAACTTTTTATGATTCTTTATTAGGTGTCGTTGAATCTAGTTTATGTGATGGTCCGATATTTTTTAATTGTTATCCAAATTATAAAATCTAGTTAAATGATGCTAATATATTAAAATTTTTAACTTTAAATATAAAGACATTTGGTTTAGATATGAATTATTATTTTGCTCCTATGTCTCTAATTTATAGAATCCATTATAAAGTATTAGATACCGTAGCAATACCTAAATTAAAGCTTTAATTTCAAGCCCCAAAGGTAATACAATATTATTACAAGCACAAATCCATAAATCAAATCAAATTACTCCAAAAAAATAGATTGGAAAGATATAAAATTTCCAGTAAGTTGGCAATTAGAAAAAATATGTCCTCCACCTAAACAAGAACGACAAACAGAAAAAAATTTAGAACAAATAATAGAACATGCATATGGAACTGTAACCTTAAATTTTAATCATAAAAGACAAACTACAATTAGAATATCTAATGTAGGAGAAAATTCTGGAGAAAAGTCTAGAAATAGTTTCTCTAGACCTTTAAAATCAAACAATGAACAATTTTCAGGTATTAGACAAGATGCAAATATTAGTAGACTAGTTTATACTGTGAATCAACCGGAAAGTTCTCAAGATAATTATAGTCCTACACATAGTTAGATGTTTGATACTAGCATAAATGACATAGATAAACCTTTCGTATTGAATAAAACTCTTTTAGAAAAAGATTTTAATTCTGAAATTAATTCTAAGAAAAGAGAATGGTATTTTAGGAATATAGCTTCTAATAAATATTTTGTAGATACTATGAATAAAACATACCAAAACTACCCAGAATCACAAGTCACTTAGAATTTATAAAATTTAATAATTAAAAATAGATCCAATAAATCTATCTGGATGAGAATCTTGAATATAATTATATTCAAAATGGATTTCAAATTTAAAAATAAGACTACGGTTATTTAAATCAGAATTATAAACACAATAAACCGAAATTTCAGTATAATATTCATTAAATTCCCAACTAGAATTAATATAAAAAATATCTTCAATAGAAAATTCAAATCTATTAATACTCATGATAAAATACTTACAAAATATCTTCTTGAAGATGGATACAAGAGGAGATAGTAGATGAGAAGGGAGCAAAGTTCAAGAGATTAAAAGTAGATGGATCTCCACAGAATGGGTCTCATCTGTTTTATAGAAGACGGACTTCAAATTCTAATTTTAGAATCCGCTACAGTTATCAGATAAAAATTCAGAAATTTAAAATGTCTACAGTAATCTACGATGATGAATAGTGTTGAATAGTAATTGCTACAATACTAAATAGTGCTAAATACTAACTTTATGGGATTTTAAGAGTGTCCGACACCCTTTGAACTTCAAGGCAACGAGCTTGTCTTCTTTATGCGAACTTATCTTCTTATGCATGCGCATCTGACACCCTTTGAACTTAAAGACTGATTATAACGATCTTATTAAATGCGTCGAAAGTAGTCATTGCATCTGGCTGATATTCATTGTATCTGGCTGAAAAAATCTAAACCATAATTATCCTCTTCAATAGGCTGTGAGCTATTTACTTCAATAGGTTGCGAGCTATTTACTTCTTCTTGGGTACTGTTGTCTTCATCGTCAGACCCCATCTGAGATATTGCTTGTTTCAATTTTTCTTTGAATTCTTTTTTACTACTTGAAGTAGCAAAATCACTCTGAAAGAGAGCCTTCTTGGAGAGAAATTGTTGATCAGTAATAGTTATAGGAGAACTTTTACATAAATAAGGATTTCTTCTAAAAAATTCTTTTAGATTTGGAATTAGGACTTTATCGAAAACTAAGGAATCCCACCATTTATATTTAATTCGATAACATAAATATAGAGGACAAGGGATAGGAGCAATATAAGAAATAAGGAATTCCCATCCCATGATCCATACGAGGCAAAATTGAGACATAAACAAAAGAAGATGACTAGATTTTGACATACCATTAGGGATAGTAAAATTATGAACATAATAATCAAATCCTTCAATTACTGGAGGTGGAAAGAAATGAGTATTAGGACCAAATTTATAAAACCACTTATTGAACCATAAAGAAAAATTAAGATTAGTTTTAGGACAAAAATGGAAAAACCAGCTATGAGAGAAATTTGTATTTTGGAACAAAAAAACAATTTTCCCATGCTTCAATATAATCATAGTAATTATAAGACTGAGGAATAAATTCTACTGAAAATTTCTTTGGAGTATGTGGAAGTTGGTTACAGTCCTTAAAGAGAAAGAACCTTAAGGATTTGACATTTGGAGTAGGCTATTTCAGAATTAGGATTTTTCTTTTTTTATCTCTATAGTTATGGGTAATTAACACACTAACTGTATCAATTAAGATTAATTCAAAGAATTTTCTGGGTTTGTCACCAGTGGTGCTAATCCAATAGCGTTGTGACAAAAATAGGTTTGGGATTAATTTAGAAATAGGCTTATTTTCAAATTCTCTTTCTATAGGGAAAATTTAATTTACTTCTGGTTTATAAATAAATTGTGACTTATTGAAAAAACGAAACTGAGTAGAAGACTCAGTTGGAGTCTGGATATATAACCCATGTTGGGTTGGTGACCCACTACGAAACTGGTTCGGATTTGTATTTACAGCTGAACTGTAAGACTTGATAGGAGTATTTGGTTTTAAAGATGCTAATGCAGAGAACTGGTTATAAGAACTTGTAGAACCTTGAAATTGAGGCCGACTTATAAAACTACTACTAGTTTTGGGTTTTTGTGAAGAAGAAGTGGTCTTCTTCATTGCATAGTCAGAAGGGCTAATTAGTTTTGGTTTGTTGCCTGACATTTTTCAGTGAGAAATTCCCTGGAAAGGAAATCAAGAAGACAATTAGATTCTCCTTTTATAAATTCTATTTCAAAATAAAAAAAAATACTCAGAATAGATTGCCATGGGGCAAAAATATGCATACTACCAATATTTTAAACATCTTTTTCTAAAACTGATTTTGCACTTTCACAACAATTCATAATAAAAACTTTTGATTCAAAAGATCACTTTGAAAATTTCATTTTTAATAGTAATATATTTTGTTAGGGTCCAACTTATCATTTTCCTTTTTTAAATAATTCCTAAATGGGATAGAATAAAGTATCTGGCTGTTTGCTTGATTTAGGGATTTGTTATGATTTTATTTCTTCTTTTATTTTCTTTCCATTCTAGCTTGAGCATTATATAAGGCTGTAGATGCCATATGGCTAGATGATTGTGAAATATATGAATTAAGTTCTGCTTTGGAGGCACGATCCCCTTGAAGTGGTCAAATTATTTTCACGATATGGTCCAGGTTCGTATCATCTGGTATCAGAGCCAAGGTTCTGCCCATGGCAGAGGGTAGCGACTTCAATAAGAGAAGCTTATGGAGAACGAAGTGAAGAGTTTGAAAGAAACCACCGATAAACATGTTACTGAGATAAAACGTTTGAAGGAGATTACAGAACAAAATGCCATTACAATGGCTGATTTACGGAACTTAATCATGGCGTTGGACATCAAATATAGTCAGGCGAAGGTTACAAATTCTTCTGGAGAAACATCTTCGGTTGGGCAGGGCCACACTTTTTAGCAAACTCGGAGGAATGGAGCTGACTTTCAATCGGAAAACGGAGGAATAATACAAACCCGATTGACACGACTGGAATTTCCTCGTTTTAATGGGGAAGATCCTACCGGATGGGTCTATAGAGCTGAACAGTTTTTCATTTTTAATCTGACGGGAGAGATGCAGAAGGTTCCTATAGCCTCTTTCCACCAAGAAGGGGAAGCCCTTCAATGGTATCAATGGTTGGAGAAAAGTCGGGGAAGCCGTCAAGGTTGCATGACGTGGGGTGAGTTTGTAGAGGTTTTTTGCATAAGATTTGGTTAGAGCCTTTATGAAGACTATACTGGAGAGCTCACTAAACTTCGACAAACTTCATCCGTCCGCGAGTATCAATCCCAATTTGAACAACTTGCAAATCGAACATTTGGATTGACTGAAAATTTTTGTGAGTTGCTTTATTAGCGGCTTAAAGGAAGAATTGAAGCATGATGTGCGTGTTTTCCGACCAACCACAATGTCAGCAGCCATTGGTCTGGCCCGATTACAAGAGTAGAGGCAGGCAGCCTTGAGTCAAGAAAGGAAGGTAGTTTCAGTTACTACAAGTCCTTATACTGTTCTGCCAACACCGAAGCAATTGACACATCCCATCAAACGATTAACATCGTTGGAAGCTAAAGCAATGGGGGATAAAGGGTTGTGTTACAATTGGGATGAAAAATTCAGCCCAGGACACAAGTGCAAAATACAACAATTATTTTTGATAGATGGAGAATGGTCGGATGATGAGGAAGTGGAACATGGTATGGAGGAACAAGAGGACCAGCAAGCGTTACGAGCAAAGGTTTCCATGCATGCCATCTCTGGATCTCTTTCCCCTCAAACGATGCGTGTTAAGGGAATGCTTAAGAGACAACCCATTACAGTTCTAATAGACTCTAGGAGTACTCACAATTTTGTTGATCCAAAAATTGTCAAATGATTGGGATGTCATGTGCAACAAGATAAGGTTTTTGATGTGATGGTGGCAAATGGTGATAAATTGAAAACTCAAGGTAAATGTTCAAATTTATTTATAGCAGTTCAAGATTATCGATTCAGACAAATTTGTATTTGCTTCCACTTGGCGGTTGTGATGTTGTGCTAGGGGCTCATTGGCTCCGCACACTCGGTCCTATTTTATGGGATTTCTCTAGGTTGTCTATGCAGTTTACCTGGCAGGGACAACAACACTCCTTACAGGGGTCAAGAGTTCCTCTAACTCAAATTGTTAGCAGCCATTGTATCAAGAAGATGGTGTCTAAAGGCGATGATACAATTTTTGTTGCATTATTTTCAATAAAGGGGACCGTGTTAACCAGCCAAGAACCACCTGATTTGCAGAAATTACTAAAGGCTTATGATGATGTCTTTGCCCAACCAATGGGACTTCCTCCGCCAAGGTCCCAAGATCATCGTATTCCATTAATATTTGGAAGTTAGCCTCCTAATATCCGACACTATCGTTATCCTCATATCCAAAAGAGTGAGATCGAGAGGCAATCGACGGAAATGCTTAACATGGGAATTATCCGACCAAGTAATAGTCCTTATTCTTCCCCAGTTTTATTGGTACGGAACGCGATGGATCATGGAGGATGTGTGTTAATTATCGGGCACTGAACAACATCACCATCAAAGATAAGTTTCCCATACCCACCATTGATGAACTGTTTGATGAACCTCATGGGGCTGCATATTTTTCCAAGTTAGATATGAGATCGGGTTACCATCAAATTAGAATGCATGCATGTGATGTTCTTAAGACGGCTTTTCTGACTCATGAAGGGCACTACGAGTTTTTGGTTATGCCTTTCGGCTTGACCAATGCTCCTTCCTCTTTCCAGAGTCTTATGAATGACATTTTGAAGCCTTATTTACGACAGTTCATCTTGGTTTTCTTTGATGATATATTGGTGTATAGTCCATCATGGGAAGCGCATCTGACTCACTTGGAGGTAACTTTAAAAGTATTAAGGGAGAACAAACTTTTTCTCAAATGTTCAAAGTGCTCTTTTGGACAGAATCAAGTGGAGTACCTTGGGCATATTATATCTCGAGATGGGGTGGCTACAGATCCAAAAAAAGTGGTACACATATTTGATTGGCCACTGCCTAAGTCAGTGCAAAACTTGCGAGGTTTTTGGGATTAACAGGGTATTATTGAAAGTTCATCCAGGGCTATGGAAAGATCAGCGCTCCCTTAACTACTATTCTCAAGAAGGATTCATTCCATTGGAGCTCTAAAGCAGAACACTCTTTCCAGCTTTTTAAGTAGGCCATGGCAGCAGCACCAGTACTAGCTCTTCCTGATTTTTCTAAACCATTTATAATTGAGTGTGATGCTTCCGGAGTGGGGATCGGAGCAGTACTTATGCAGGAAGGATGACCATTAGCATACACGAGCCAGGCACTTTCTAAAAAAGATTTGGGGTTATCCACTTATGAAAAAGAAATGCTGGTAATTCTTTATGCCATTGACAAATGGCAATAATATTTGATTGGGCGACATTTTAAGATCCGCACTGATCACAGGAGTTTAAAATATATAATGGGTCAGCGAGTCGCAACACTCATTAAACAAAAGTGGATGGCAAAGCTTATGGGGTATGATTATGAGATTGAGTACAAGAAGGGAACAGAAAATTCGGCTGCTGATGCACTATCACGGAAGCCAGAGGCAAAATCCTAGCCCTTTCTCGACCATTGCCTGACTGGGTTGAGCATGTTCGGGTGGAAACTAATGAGGATGTAAGCTTCTTGGAAATAATTGACAAGCTTCGAAATGAACCAGGGGAGGTGCTACAATATACCTTTGAAGGTGGGCTACTATAATATAAGGGTAGGTTCGTGCTTGGTGTTAATTCTAAATGGCGCCTTGAGATCATGAAACATCTGCATGATTCCCCGGAAGCTGGACACTCTGGTTTTCACAAAACTTATAAGAGGGTATCAATGAGCTTTTTCTAGAAAGGTATGAAAAAGGACATTAAGCGTTACATTGCTGAATGTGATGTATGCTAGAGAAACAAAAATGAGACCGTAGCATTCCCAGGACTTCTTCAACCTCTTCCTATTCCTGAACGCATTTGGACTGACATATCTATGGATTTTATTGATGGTCTACCACGATCGCAGGGAAAGAGCACTATTATGGTTGTTGTGGATCGTCTCTCAAAGTATACTCACTTCATATCCTTGGCTCATCCTTATACCGCTCCTTAGGTAGCCCAATTGTTTATTGAAAATATTTTTAAGTTGCATGGGAAGCCTGTTTCTAGTGTTAGTGATAGAGATCCTGTGTTTACTAGTACTTTTTGGGGTGAATTATTTCATTTACAAGGATCACAGCTATGTATGAGCTCAGGTTGTCATCCACAGTCTGATGGACAGACAAAAGTGGTGAATCAATGTCTAGAAACTTACCTTAGGTGTTTCACTAGTCAGCAACCTAAGGGCTAGTCCAAATGGCTTCCATTGGCAGAATGGTGGTACAATACGACTTTCCATTCCTCAACTCAGATGACACCTTATGAGGCCGTATATGGACAGTCCCCACCTACTTTACTCTCGTATGTCCCTGGCTCAATGAATGCTCATCATGTGGAAATCGAGTTGCGAGATAGGGATCATATCCTCCAACTTTAAGGGAAAATTTATTTGTTGCCCGGGTCCGAATGAAGAATCAAGTTGATAAACATCGAACGAAGAGGTCTTTTGAAGTGGGAGATATGGTGTATCTTAGGTTGTAGCCATATAGACAAGCCACAGTGGCTGTCCGCAGTAATTTAAAGCTTTCCCCTCGCTACTATGGCTCCTATAAGGTACTTGAGAAAATTGGCCTTGTGGCTTATAAGCTTGAATTGCCAGATGGATAAAAAATCCACCCTGTTTTTCATGTTTCAAGCTTAAAGAAGAAAGTTGGGGTTACGATAGCTGTAACTTCTGAATTGCCTCAACTCACAGAGGACGGAATCTTGCCAATTCAACCTGTTGCTATCTTAGATCGTCGCATGGTTAAGTTGAATAATCGGGCTGTTACAAAAGTGCTAGTTCAATGGGCTGACATATCTCCATAAAATGCCACGTGGGAATTCTTGCACAAGTTACAGAAGAAGTTCCCAGATTTCCAGCCTTGAGGACAAGGTTGATTTCCTAGGAGGGTGGAGTGTTAGGGTCCAACTTATCATTTTCTTTTTTTAATTCCTAAATGGGATAGAATAAAGTAGTTGGCTGTTTGCTTGATTTAGGGATTTGTTGTGATTTTATTTCTCCTTTTATTTTCTTTCCATTCTAGTTTGAGCATTATATAAGACTGTAGATGCCATATGGCTAGATGATTGTGAAATATATGAATTAAGTTATGCTTTGGAGGAACGATCCCCTCGAAGTGGTCGAATTATTTTCACGATACATTCCAGGTTCGTATCATATTTTAGTTGTGCTGGATTCCAAGATCCCGATGTAAATAGTACTAATTGTTCATAGTTGTCTATTTTTTGTTTTAGAATTCCACCATAACCAATATCTGAAGCATCAGTTTCAACTATTTTATAACTTTTAGTGTTTGCTATAAGTAATAATGGTAAACTGGTTATTTTTAGTTTCACTAATTTAACTATATCAGTGTGAGTTTTACTCCATTCTGGAGGATTCTTCTTAATTCTATCATATAAAGGTTTACATAATTTATGTAAGTCTTTGTAGAAATTTTCTACATAATTAAGACTTCCCAAAAATCTCTGTAATTGTTTTTTATCTTTAATTTCATCAGGAAATTTATTACCAAATTCTAAACTTCTTTCAATAGGAATTATAGTTCCTTTTTCTATCCAATGACCTAAAAATCTTATTTTAGTCTTAAATAGACTTATTTTAGTAGGAGAAACTACTAGACCATTACGATTAGCTATTTTTATAAATGTTTCTAAATGTTTCAATGTTTATTAATATTATCACTAAATATTAATACATCATCTATGTATACAATTGACCATTTAGAATATGGATTGAAAATTTCATTCATTATATTCTGAAATTCACTTGGAGCATTTTTTAATCCAAAAGGCATTACGTTCCATTCATATTGTCCAAAAGGGACATTAAATGTCGTTTTATATCTATCTTCTTCTTTTATCTGAATTTTCCAGAATCCAGATTTCATATCGAATTTACTAAATATAATTGCACTATGTAGTCTGTTTAATAAATCTTGTTTATTAGGGATTGGATATCTTATCCATTGTAAAACCTTATTTAAGGGTTTATAATTTATAACTAATCTAGGAGTTCCTCTTTCTATTTCACTGGGTTTATTAACATAGAAAGCGCTGAACAGCTCCATGGAGATTTACTTTTTTAATTAACCTTTTTTCTAATAAATCTTGAATTTCTTTTTTGCAATATTCTAACAGTTCTTGACTCATTTGAATAGGTCTAGCTTTTGTTGGAAGTTTTGATTCATGAAAATCTTTTTCATATGGTAAGTTAACTTCATGTTTCTTTCTATTCCAAAATGCATTAGGCAAATTAGAGCAAACTTCAATTTTTATATTTTCTTCAAATTGTTCTATTTGTGATTTTAATTTTGAATCTTCAAACTGTTTTTCAATATTAAGAATTTTAATTTCTTGTTGAAGATATTTATAATGTTTTTCTTTATTAATAACATTTATCTGTTTAGTAATCAAAATTTATTTTATTTTATTAATTTCTCTGGTTCTAGTGGGTTCAATAAATTCAAAAATTAAATCTTGTCCTAAGGCTTTTGTTCTAATTCCTTTGGAATCTACCGAAAAAGGTTCTATTAATTGTAAAAATGGTGTTCCTAAAATTATAGCTTTTGTCATCTCTTTTAATAATATAAAAGTAGATTTTAAACATATTCCATTATTGCAAATTTGTACATTAGTTAATTTATAATTAACATTTAATTTGCTACCATCTGTAGTACTAAGAGATTCAGTAATTTTTTCAAAATATTTAGTAGGAATTAATCCTTCTTGAATACAATTCAAATCTGCACCAGAGTCAACTAATGCACTGGTTTTTAAATGATATTCTTTATTTATTACTAAAGTAATATTTATATGATATTTTCTATAATCAATTAAAGAACTTAATTTTAAAACATCTAATTCTTTCATGGTGTCTAATTCATCCATAGGTTCTTGTGAAGAGCTAGGTAAGTCAGTACTATTATTAATATTTTTTTGTTTTAACAATTCTATAGTAAACATACTTGGTTGTTCTTCTATATATTTAATTTGGTCTTTTAATTGTCTTATTTCAAATTTATTCTAATTAACTTCTTTCTTTAAATCTTCTATAGTAGTTTCTTTAAGTTTAAATTTCTTTAGAATATTATTAAAATTATCTTGAACTATTTCAATAATTTTATCTTTGAAATGGTTGTCTTTAGTACTGATTGTTCTTAAGAGATTTTCAAAATAAATTTTCTATTGTTCTGGATTACTAATTTCATCGGCAAAATCTAATAATTTTCTTTCTTCTTTATTTAAGACATTCATACCTTTGCAATTTCCGGTACAAATTTCTGCTTCATTAATATCTTCATTATCACTTTATGGACTACTACTTTTACTACTAATTTCCAAATCATCAGAATAATTTTCTATTTTATTTATATCATTATCTTCATTATAATCAGATTCACTATCTGAATTTTCTAAAAGTAAATTATATAATTGATTTTTTTAAATTATCACTAATATCTAGATTATTAATTTTATCTTTTAGAGGACAATTTATTTTATAATGACCTATTTTTCCACATATAAAACATGTAAGACTTTTACTTTTAGGTTTTGAATTATTATTATCAGATTTCTTGGCTACAGGTTTATTAGTTTTATTTTGAGGTTTCTTCTTATACCAGGAATATTTTCTAGGGCTATTTGTTTTCTTTCTCTCATATGGTTTTCTTTTTGCTGGAGTTCTGCGTTTAGTTTGTTTTCTTTTTTGAGTAGAAGGAGCTTGTATAGTAGAATAACCAAATTGTTCACAAAATTTTCCTAATTCAGTTTTGCTAGTTAATTGATCTTTTTTCATTCGTGCTTTTAATTTTAAATCTATGCATATAGTTAATCCTTCAGTATTTATTAGACTCACTATATCACCATAAGTTAATCTTTGATAATTTTTTGTTCTACCATGAATTGATATAAGTTTTTGCTTAATTTTTTCACTAAATAATTTTGATAATCCTGTTATAAATCTTTCTTTCCAATAATCATTATTACAATCTTCTCTAAGCATTACTTTACTAATAAATACATCTTTATACCATCTAAAATCTTCTAATTTAGGACATCTAAGATTATTCAGAATTTCACTAGCTCTTTCAGTTATTGTTGAAGTATCCCCGATAAAATGTCTTAAAATGCTAAAAATTAAAGTGTTTATACTATCAAGAATTGTTCCACCTTTAGGTATCTTTATGATAGGTATTCCATTATCATCTTCTTTTACAGAATTCATAATTAGTAATTTCATTTCTAAAGTAATATAATGATCCCACCAACCTTTCAGCTGGCCTGTGAATCCTAAAATTAGCATTTTAAAAGCTTTTTCTTCTGTATTGTGACCTTGTGCTTTATAAATAGTTGAAATTATCATCATTTCGTAAGCAAAATTCATTATTTCATGTTCTGAGCTACCATCAATATTCCATTCATAAATTGAATCACCATCATGTTTTCCTTGTGCACAATATGGTCTTTCTTCAAATTGAATATCTACTGGTTTGGTCTATTATAATAATTTCTAGATGTTGGAGGTTTAATTATAAATTAACATTAGAATCTTGAAAATTATCTTCTAAAGTTTCTATTTGATTTTTAGTTATAGGTGCAATACTTTTCGAAGTACCAGGGTAAATCTATTTTTAAATTTACAAGTTTTTTACTTATTTCTTCAATAAGATCATTTTTATCATTTCCCAATTTTAAATTTATATTATCATCTTTTGGCTTCAAAAATGATGGTTTATTATTATTATTATTTTATTTTCTAAATTTATATTAGAACTTGTATTTGATTTTTTTTCTATTTTACTAATTAATTTATCCTGTTTTTCTTCTATACGATTTATTTGTGTACCTATAGTGTCTAAATATTGATTTTTATAATTATTTTATTCCATAATTGTATTAGTTTCTTTAATAGTAGTGGTTCCAAACTCATTTCCTTTACTAGAAATTTTAATTGGTGAAGCATTTATTTCTTGGTCATTAATTTGTATTTTAATTTTTTTCTAAGGGTGGATGAACTGATTTTACAGTACTGGTTTCAGTTTTCCAAGTATTTAAATTACTAGTAATAACATGTAAATCATTATTACTTTTTGTTAAGAGAGTAGTATCCCTACCCCCTTTGTATGTAAAGAGTAGTCATCTTGACGGAATAATTCTAACCAAGAAAAGAATTTCATATGTACTTTATTATGTTCACAATATTTCCAATATGTTTTATTCATAGTATCTACAAAATATTTATTAGAAGCTATATTCCTAAAATATCATTCTCTTTTCTTAGAATTAATTTCAGAATTAAAATCTTTTTCTAAAAGAGTTTTATTCAATACAAAAGGTTTATCTATGACATTTATGCTAGTATCAAACATCTGACTATGTGTAGGACTATAATTATCTTGAGAACTTTCTGGTTGATTCACAGTATAAACTGGTCTACTAATATTTTCATCTTGTCTGATACTTGAAAATTGTTCATTTTTTGGATTTAAAGGTCTAGAGAAACTATTTCTAGAATTTTCTCCAGAATTTTCTCCAACATTAGAGATTCTAATTGTAGTTTGTCTTTTACGATTAAAATTTAAGGTTACAGTTCCATCTGCATGTTCTATTATTTGTTCTAATTTTTTTTTTTCTTTTGTTCTTGTTTAGGTGGAGGACATATTTTTTCTAATTGCCAGTGTTAGCCCTAAGGTCAATTGCATTGACCACATTTTGATGATCAAGAAATATTACTTTATTTACTAACAAATGGTTAAGTATTTTTGTCCCCATAGAATCAAAGTCATATCTTGTTGGAGCTCATCAACACATTCAAATTAAAGCTTCCCAATTATGCAAATATGCAAAGTTATTGAATCATGAAGCTTGTAGAGGACATCTTGAAGTCATTCCTTGAAGACCTTTGAAAACAAGATGATTAGGAACATTTTGTAAGGCAACTTATTTGATTAAACTTGCATAGCTCAAACCAAAAGGATTTCCCATATTGCATTGACATACATTAACTTAGAAAACTTGCAAAAATGCTTTTGAATGCTTAAGTTAACTACCTTAGATGATTTGAGTTGAATTAAACTTAAAACTTTCAAGTTTTTAGCTTAAGAGTATGCTTAGTCGACTAAGCAACTTAGTCTAGTCGACTAATCATGGTCCAGAAGCTAGAATTTTGGAAATTCTAAGTTTAGTCGACTAATCACCTAGAGTAGTCGACTAATGTGATTAGTCGACTAATGAGACCTTTAGTCGACTAATCACTTAGTCTAGTCGACTAAAGACAGCACAGTAGCCATGTTTGGCAATGCAAAAGAGCTAGTTGACTAATCACCCCTGCCTAGTCGACTAACTATACTCGAAAATTTTTATAAACTGATTTTGACTTGTCTAGTCGACTAACCAAAGTTGCCTAGTCGACTAACCGTGCCCGGAAACAAAAATTGTTTGAAATTTTAACTGTTAGCCGACTAATCCCTTTTGCCCAGTCGACTAATGAGCCTACAATTACAAAACGACTTTTTCTATTTTGGGCATTTTGAGCATTTAATGAGGCCTGCTCTTCTCCTCTCCTCCAATGGCATTCAAGCTTGTTTCAAACGGCCATTTCAGACCATGAAGGCTATATAAAGAGGTTTGTTCCTCATTTATTATTATCAATCCAACGATAGTTATTATCATTCATTACAAGCATTTATTGTTCAAAGCATTCTCTACCAAACTCTTAAGCTATACTTGTTAATCACTTGAGAAGCTATTAGTTGTGCTATAATACTTGTGTGCTTATTGAAGCATTTATTGTACACACCAACTTTGTGAGATTGTATTGAGTGTTCTTTGTGAGCATTCGCCAAGCGTTCTTTGTGAAGCTTGAATAAGTGTTCTTTGTGAGCATTAGTGGATTCTTTGTGAGCCATTGTTGGGGTTCTTTGTGAGCCATTGTTGAAGTTCTTTGTGAGCTTAGGTGGGAGTCTTCCACCTGGTATAAAGAAGACTGTGTAAAGGTTTCTCCACCTTCAAGAACCTAATCCTTAGTGGATTGTGGGAATCCTTGAGCTGGGTGCTTAAAGCGAGGAGTAGGCGGAGTCCGAACCTCGTTAAATCGCTGTATTTGATCTCTCTATCCCTTACTCTCTTTTCAATTACTTGTTTATATATTTGCTTCCATTGCTAAGTAATTGAACATTAATTTTATTTGGTAATATTAGCAAAAGTTTGCCATAAACCCTATTCATACCCCCTCTAGGGTTATTTATATGGGACAACAGCTAGTTTTCTGGAAATTTTACATCTTTCCATTCTATTCTTTTTGGAGTAATTTGATTTGATTTATGGATTTGTGCTTGTAATAATATTGTATTACCTTTGGGGCTTGAAATTAAAGCTTTAGGTATTGCTACGCTAACTAATACTTTATAATGAATTCTATAAATTAAAGACATAGGAGCAGAATAATCATCCATATCTAAACCAAATGTCTTTATATTTAAAGTTAAAACTTTTAATATATTAGCATCATTTAACCATATTTTATAATTTGGATAACAATTAAAAAATATCGGACCATTACATAAACTAGATTCAACGACACCTAATAAATAATCATTAAAGTTTCTATGTGTAGCATCTTTAAGAGTCATAATTACAGAGTTATTTAACCCATCTCTAATTAGTGGTTGTAGAGCAACTTGTATTAAACCTAAATGGATATATGAGAAATTTTCATTTTTATGTTTATCAATTAATTTTTTATCTAATAATTTATAAGCTTCTGTTTTAAAGTTAAATGGTATTGTTTTTTCTACGGTTTTAATTGTATAATCTTGTCTAAGATCTTTCCAACTTTTTTGATAAATTTCTCTTTTTTCTATTTTAGGTAACTTAAAATTAGATAAATTTTCTTCTACTGGATTCCTCTGTTTCAGAGGAGGACATATCAGACTTAGATTTAGATTTATCTCCAAACAAAAATTTGTTCATCATTCTGTTAGGTTGAGACTGATATTTTGAGACTTAATGCTCGAATACACACACCCTAAACGGCAATCCTTAGACTTGACGAGAATTATTGTGCAATCCACAGAGCAGAAAGATCCATTAAATCAGATCAATCAACATACCATTGATCACAAACAAATATTGTTTAAAATTAAATCTTCCTCTAAAGAGCTGACTTGTCCTCTGATACCAAAACTATATATATACATGTATATTTCATCTAATAATTCATCAGTTCTTTTTCCTAAATTAATTTCATATATATATATATATATATATATATATATATATATATATATATATA
>JAESVK010000606.1:744359-754547 GCA_017140935.1 Hamamelis virginiana | reverse complement strand
ATATATATATATATATATATATATATATATATATATATATATATATAGAGTCCGGTTCTCCTAGGCGACGTCGCCCATGAGCGACTCCGCCAATCCCGAAAGCAGCGTGTGTCAACGGCTTTGATTAAAAGTTATTTTTTGATGTTGCAGTTTGTGTCGGTTGTGAGAGAAATATAGAGTATGTAAGATTGGGAATTAATTTAATACAAATATGCCCACATACTTTTCCCTCTCTCACGGACTAAAGTGATTAATGAAAATTCGACTTTTCTCACTCTCTCTCTCCAAGCACTGACTTCATTAACGAAAATTTGCTTTCCAATTATCGATAATATTTATATAAATATTGGTATTTATTACACATGACTAAAACTGAGTTATTCCAATTACATTTTAAATTTAATTTAATTTAATTAGTTAAATGTACTAAATAAATATGTAATATTCATTTAATTTGTTTTGAAATTAAAATTTTTAATAGTATTTAATTAAAACCATTAATTTTTTTTTACATAGTATTTATTATCGATAATGACTATTTACAATTTTCGTTAATAGTCAATTTTCAAGCCAAAGCCATTCACCAGAGATCTTACATTTACGATAATAGAAACAACAATTATCGCTAATTGTAATTTTCAATGTAAATGGAATAAATCAACATATATATTATCGATAATTATACTTTATTATTATCGATAATAATGACTAGTGTGAGGTATTGTGAGGCATTTGCAAGCCAATTATCAAAAATTGGAAAGCCAATTATCGATAATTATGGCTTCCTGATTAATGGAACTAGGTATCAATTTTTGATAATTCAATTATCGCAAATTAGCAACATATTATGGCAAATTGATAGCATATTATCGCATAATGGTATCCACCAGAAATTGCCCAAATTGACCAGCTTTTCTTCTTTTATCCTCATCTTATCAAAAATTTCCATTAGGCATATCGATGAGAACAATAATACGTAGTTTGTGGATAGTTTGTGGCACATATTGAAGCTGTTAAGAAATTTAGTGGTACTAAATTTTTCTTAACGCTTTGTTCTATTAGTTTATGGAAAGGCTGTTAGAATGAACAGTACATTATAAATTATTTACAACCTTCTAAACAGCAAGCATTATAATAACTAATATAAGTTTTGACACAGAACGAAATGCATCAACTATTGTAATATGAAGTCATCAAGTAAACACTCACAAATTAGTCCAATTAGCTAGAGCTGCCAAATTAGACCAATGGTCCACATCTCAATTTAAAGTAAACACTCACAACCTTGCATGCTCATTTAGAAGTTTCCATCAAAGTCCAATCCCGTACAATTATCATCTGCAAAATTAATATAAAAACTATTTATTAATACATGTGAACGTAATGGATTTATTTCCTATCGGTATCGAATAAGTGTAAGTTCACAAATTTATGAGTAATAAAGGGTGGAGCTTACCACCAAGTGGGGTGAAGTTCGAATCGTAAGAATCGGTGGAAATATTGTTCTGTTCATTCCTGGATGACCTAAGCACAAGAACAACAAATCGTCAGGCATAATAAGTAAATTTTTTCAGAATGGACCATATAATAATGATGTTTTATGTAGTCCATAGTAGATAGAGTGGTGGTTTTTGTTAAAAACAAATATATTGCAAAATTACTAACCGACTCGGCATATTTGGACAGTTTCTTTTGTCATGCATGACGCCTCTTTGGCCACATGCATTGCATTTTCTGGCCTTCGGTATACGCTTGTCTTTACCAGATTTTAACCTTCGCCCTGACCCTTTGGACTTCGCTTTCATTGGGTCAAGTAAGGTATTACTACCTTTGCATAGAACATGTTGGTCTCCAAAATTATATCCAATGATTCATTTAGCTTTATTCCGACCATGAATACTTATATTCAAATTATCAAATGCATTACACACATACTCGGTCCCCTCTATTGATAGCGATGCTGCATCGATCAATCTACTCGACTTTTGGGCCAACTTATTATGCATGGTAAGCAAATCTTTGTCAAATATGTATGTCACTTCGATCCCAAAATCATCCAGTACGCGTCCTGCTTTAGCTTCTTTAGTCAAACGATGCAATATGTACTGGTTTGGGATGAGCGCTACCTGAAAGATTAGTAAAAATAAATTAATGTGGCTGCATGGAATCCCTCTAAACTCAAAGTTTTTACAGCTACAAGAAGCATGATCTACCTCCCTGTAATGCACGATATATCGAACATTTGCGCTTTCATTTAGGCCATCATGTACTGCAAACACATGTTTCATGTTTGTTGGACCTCCCACTTCGGGCATGATCAATGATTCACTTTCGATAAGTTCTGCCTGAAACGATAGAAAATTTGACTTAGTATATATACCTGTCATTTGTCTTTCACAGGGGATTCGAGTTTGAAGCCTTGAACTTTCATTGATATCGATGTGGTCCGCCAGTGTGGACACCCCATTTTTACCAATTATTTCTACCATATGTCCATGCAAATGATCAACTAGAATAGCTGATCATTGGGTGAGGAATTGACATTGTAAAGACCAAATTTACCAAATTGCCCTTTGCTGAGGAAAAGGACAATTCATTATTCCATGTGTACATTTGGATTGGAATCAACCCATTTGTATTGCATTTGACTTTTGAGGTGTTTTAGAACATCCCTGTAAATTTTCATGGCATTCTGATGAGAGCTCGATAGGTAATTAGGGTTTTTGCGACTTGAAGGTCATTTTCGTCCTTTTTCTCGTATAATTTCCGAATGACCTCCGAATTCGAAACAGATTGTTTCATGAGGTTTATATGGATGTGGGGAGTGTATTTGATGTGTCAATTGAGCCTTTGAATGGTTGGGATAGATTCTCCCAAAATCGATCCCACGGGCAAGAATGAGCTGAATTAGGGTTTCGATCAAATCGACCGTGAATTGGTCATTTTCACCAAAACAAAAGATTTTCAAAATATGTTGTTAAGTACCAATTTCATGTTGAAACCATGTTTTTAGAAGTGGTGCAAGCCTAATTGATTAATTTTATAAAACAAGGAATGGTCATTTGAAGAATTTTGGCACAACCGGGTCAATTGGCTAGCTTTTTGCTAAGACCCTTGACCATGGTCAATTGATTTTAACCCAAAAACATTCTAAAAATGTGGAGGATCAAAACACGGTCGTTTTGAGCCCTGAACCATCGGATTTGGATCAAATTTGACCAAAATATGGCCAAAATTCAAAAACCCTAAAATTTGGGGAACAAAATTGGGAAGTCAGCATGGTGACCGTCCTAGCTAGGACGGCCAACCGTCCAGCTAGGACGGCCAACCGTCCAGCCCTAGGACGGCCATCAGCTTGCTCGAGCCAATTTTGCCATTTTGGAATTTTTCACCTATTTTGGCCGATTTGACTTGATTTTTTGGGAGGATTTCGAACTTGGTTCAGCTTGCAAACCCTAGAATGATTAATTCTAAACCCTAGGATCATTTTTAGGGAATTGAATCCTAACCATTCAAGGATTTGAACCCTAGCTCTATATATACTACACTATGGAGTTAGGTTAAAAGAGGAGGAGAATTCTAGGGTTAGAGAGGAGGCTACAGATCTGATTTTCTTGGAGGAGAGGACCAAGGTGGAAGAGAAGGAGAGGAGAAGGAGGAATCAAGGCTCGGGGATTGAAGGAACATAGCCAAGAAGGAGGAAGAAAATGTAAGGGTTCTATCCTAGTTCAAGTTTTGTTATTTAGATGTAGATCTTCTCTTTCATCTCCATGTTTTAATATGTATTATATGTATGGATTTTTAGTGGCTTGCATATGTTAGAATGATATTAGTTGTTGTATGTGACTTGTTTAATATAGTTTGCATGTCTAGGGTTAGCTTTACTATGATTATATATTAGCAAGCATGATTAGGGTTATCTTTTATTGTTATTTCATGTGAGTAAGTATGATTAGCATAGTTTTTATTGTGATTTTATGTTAGTATGCACATCTAGGGTTAGTGTAGCCTTGTTATGATTTCATGTGTGCATGTGTAATTAGAAGTAGTTTTATCATTATGATTTTATGTATATATGCATGTTAGGGTTAGCTTTGTTATGATCTCGTATGAGTATGCATGATTAGGTTTAACTTTATTGTTATTTTATGTTAGTATGCATGCCTAGGGTTCATTAGTTTTTATCATTATTCTATGTGAGCATGCATGTTAGGGTTAGTTTTCTTGTTATTTTATGTACGTATGCATGATTAGAAGTAGTTTTATCATTATTTTATGTGTGTAAGCATGCTAGGGTTAGTTTTTATTATGATTTTATGTTTAGGATGAGTCCGTTGTTATTATTTCATGTATGCGAGCATGTTTAGAGTAAAGGTTAATATATTCATGTTGTTATTTGAATCTCATGATAATTGATTGGTGATTTTAATGGTAATATGAGTACGTTAATGTGTATTTTGACATGTGAAGAGTCTTTAGTCTTTTTGTTTGTGCTTTTTATGATTATTTGAACACTTGATATGGATTTGATGGGTTGAATATATAAATTTTGTACGAGGGAGCGTGAGAAGGTAAGATCCTCCCCTTGTGTTTAAAATAGTTGTTTAAAGCATATTTGTTGTTAGTTTTCTTATACATTTTGCATGGTAATTTAGTATAGCATGTTAGATTGTATGCTAGGGCGTTTATTTGTCATTTTTTATGGATTATCAATATTTTTTTAAGCCATTTGGAACATGTATTCAAATCTGTCCAGATTTGAATATATGTTTTATAATGGTTTAATTAACATTTTTAAGCCATATTTTTGCATGATTTTTATAGTTTTTTTATAGTATATTCATGTAGAAAGCATGATAGGTCATCTTCACATTTTTATTCTTTATTTTCATGATTTTTAGAGTGGTTAAAGGTTCATATTCAAATCTGTCCGGATTTGTTTATGCCCTTAAATCACTTCTAAAAATTATTTTAGGGTTAAATCTAACTTAGAAATATGTTTAGGATCACATAGTTTGATTAGTATGCATTTAGGAACATTTTCATGCATGATTAGAATTGATTAATTTAGTTAAATTACAGCATTGTTGGCTGCAAACCGGTTTTCTAGAGAGATGTGTGTGAAGTGCGGGCGTGCCAACTACAAACAATCAGATGAGTGTAGGTTCTCCTTGCCTTGAAGCCTCAAGGACTTTTGCAATGTTAAATATAAAACAAATGAAATTGGAATGTAATAAACTCAAAATAAACAAATACGTACCATGTGTTGGCTGAGTACAATTTGTTCCAAAAAGAGCTTCCAATAAAAATGAACAGAGACGGATCCCTGACCAAACCAGAGTTTGGATTCTTCAATTACAATAGATTACTCCTAAGAAAATGAAAAGCAACTAGGAAAGCTAAAAACAAGACTTAAAGATTAAAAGCTGATGCTTGATTTTGATCGTGGATCCCTTGTTTCCTTATCCCTTTCAGCTTTTATAGAGGCCGAATGTGTTTATAACTAATTCCACGTGTCAAATCCCAGTTGGCTAAAGGTTATAGCCGTTCCACATTTTATGGGATTAGTTGAGATCGTGTATCTTCAATATCTTTGATTTGGTCTTCATATATGAACGTGCATTCAAGCTTCCAGCCAGATGTTGCCACGTTGCCACGTTTTTCATCAACATGCATTTGAGCTCCTCGTCAGATGTTGCCGTGTGCCTTTCATGTATTGGCAGTATCAAAATTATCAAGGCCATATTTGATAGAGGATATCTTGTTGGCCTGTTCTTTTTATGGCCGATATTTCATAGACCGAATATATATAGTCTTTTCATATTTTCGGTCTTCTAAGAATCTTGCTTCTAGATTTTCGGCCTTTACAATCATTGACCGATTTTTAGTGTGGTAACATTTGCCCCCCATATTTCATAATTAAAATGAATTATGGAATATATCAGTATGAAAATCGGTCTTTCATCATTTTTGACCGATCCAAAATGTTTTCGGCCTATCATAATAAACTCGTTTAGATAACTTACTACCAAACGTCAAACTAGTTATGGCGCATGGGATATGTGGCATTAAATGAGCCGTCGTTTTGAAACCGCCTTACAGTAAATTGATACGGCTCTGCCGTTTGGTTGTACGGCTCTGCCAGAAGTGACATCATCAGTCACGTCTTTTCACGTCTCTTAGGCGCGAAAAAAATGGGTTTTAATGATTATCTTCAAAGGTTTCTTTTAAAACCTCCAAAACCCTTCTCATTCTTTACTTTTTCTCTCCAACTGCTCTGAGTGCTCTCTTCTTCTCTGGTTTTTCCGACGAACTCCATACGGCAAATCTTGAGCTTTTACCGTCGCTTCTTTAGTAAAGATCCCATTCTTTCTTTCTCCTTTACGAGTTTCATTACCTTTTCGCCGTTTGTTTGGGATATTTCGGGTGTTCTCCGCCATTATTTTGTTCTATCAAGACTTCTCGAGATTTCTGTAATGGCAACCGGAGGTGAAGAGTTTTCTGGCCAATCCCGTCTCCAGCAGTTCCAAGAGGTTACCCCTAGCGTTGTCGCGACTCAGGTATTATCTCCTTTAGATAATTCCTATACTTTAGGTCCGCGTTTCATTGATTCTTCTGCTATTTCTTCTGTTGAGTCTATTTTTCCAAAACACCATGATGAAACCTTTGTTTTTGAGAATCCTGATTCTAGAATATTTTCTGCTCTAGAAGGTACCATTAGGTGTTGGCCAACCACTGTTCCTGGTTGGAATGAGTGGTTCGACCGTATTGCAGCGGTCAAGGCCGATGAATGGAAAACCTCTGGTTTGTATGAGGTTATATATTTTTCTAGGTCTCCCATTACTTTAAATCGACCTCTTCTTCTTTCTGCCCTCTGTTTTTGGTCTATTTCAACCAACAGTTTTCATTTTAATAAAGGCATGATGACCCCAACATTATTAGACTTGGCCGCTTTATTCGGTCTTCGTCCTCATGGGGGTTACGTGAATGCCAGTACATCTTTTCCTGAGGATGATAGTTCCTTCCCAATTTTTGACCGAAAACATTCATCTTATAGAAATTTCATTTCCAAATTTAATCCAAAAACAGGTGATATTTCTCAGACCGAGTATATTGCCTTTCTGTTGTTTTGGATCAGTAAATATCTTTTTTGTACTGCGGCCTTTCAAGTGGTGAAGGCCGATTTGAAATTGGCCTATTTTCTTAGTCATGGTCACAAGGTTTCTCTAGGCCCTCTTGTTTTGTCTAGTCTATATCGTGGGATCTATCATCTCTTGACTTCTGACTTTAAAACCTGGGGTGGCCCTTTATGGATGCTTCAGATTTGGCTTTATGCCTATTTTCCTTCAATAAGTCCAACTTTTTCCTTTCGGCCTAGTGTGCCTTCTCTTGGTCACCAATTCATTCATCATACTGGCGTACTTCCTTCCTTTTCTTCTTGTTTCAAATTTTTCTTCTTTGATAAAGACCGATCTCGTTTTTTCATCTATGACAATCCTAAATTTCTCCCTTTGTGGGTAATCCAAGCCATTGATTTTTCACTTCGGCCTGTGCCTTTGCTAAATTTTTGGAGTAGCGTTTTGACTGCTAGGGACATTCATCATAGAGTCATTATTGAGAAGTCTGCTAATAACCGCTGTGGGGTAGAAACTTATAACCCTCACTATGTAGCTCGCCAATTTGGCTTGATACAATCCATTCCCTTCCCAATAACCTTTTCAGTCAACTGTGGTTCCTTGGACAGGCCAGCACTCGTAAAAGAAGCTGATGTGGAAGGGGTGGACCGAATTTATTCATTAATTCGGCCTGCGTCAGTCCCTCCATTTCCTATTAATGAAGATGCCACTGCAGAATTTGATCATTTTTGGTCTGAGTATCTGAGGCCGTACCGGTCGAATGAGTCTGTTGATAGATTCCTTCTTAACTGTACATCTGATAGTGAATCTAGCAGCACTGACCATTCATCTTCTCTTCAGTCTGCAGGAGACAAGAAACAAAAGAAGAAAAAAGGTATTCCTCTTGACCAGTATGAAGACTATCAATCGGTCTTGGCTTTTGAGAAATTTTATGGGATCAAATGGGTACAATCTAGATTTAGTCAGATTCTTGACGAAATGCAAGATGTAATTTTAAGAAAGAAAAGTTTACAAAAAGATTTATTTTTTGAAAAACATCGGTTTAAAAGACGAATAAATTGGGATGCCTTTCATGACCGTTTTAATTCTTTTTTGGAAAACCATAGACCGAATATGCCTTCCACTTCTATAAGTATAGCCGATTTTGTATCTATTGATCCCATAACTCGGCCACCTGAATCAACATCTGATGGTGTTACTTGGAGTGGTCATTTCGCAAACTGGCAAGAAGTCCGAATGTGGAAGGATCGTTCCGTGTATACGCCACTTGATGTTCGATTTAAAGTGGGTAAGTTTCTACTATTTGTGTGTTATATTTTCGATCTGACTGATCCTGAATCCGTATTTTTTGCAGCTGGCCGATATGCTGAAGTTCAAGATCGGCCACTGGCTCCCCTTGAGCCAATTCCTTCCTCAGAAGAAGAAGAAGATGCCCCGGTAGATGCAAATCGTCCTCCCCCTCCTCGCCAACCTAAAAGGAAGGCACCAAGCAAGGCCACCGTCAAGGCTCCAGTGGCCAAAGTGGCCAAGGTGGCCAAGGTGGCGAAACAATCTAAAGGCCGACAGGACATGGATTCCCTTTTTCAATCCTTGGTCCAACAGAGTCAGCCTACCCCTTCTGGGTCCCAAACAGATGCAACTCGCATGCTATCGAGTGAACCCTCTTCTCAACTACTCAGACGGTCATCTCAGGCCGATTCTGGAACTCATGCTGCTGTAGACTCCCCTCTTCCTGCCATTTATCCTTCCCCAATTCGGTCGCCAGCCACACTGAGCACACCTCCTTCAGGTCCTAGTCAAAGTCGGCCTACCTTGGTCGATCCTAGTGACACATTGGCTTGGCTGCGATCCTTTTTGGGAGAATCTGCAGAGCCTGTGAAGCCTCCAACTCCGAAGCAAACTGACGTTTCTGAAGCAAAGAGCTATCTGATGGCCGTTTCGACCATGGCTCTTTCTGATGCATGCAAGGAGTCAGACCGAATAAGGTCTTCTGCTGATGTTCTGTTGTCCTCTACTGATCTTACCCCAGGCTTAAGTGCAAACCTTCAGGCCTTTGTGTCTTCTCTTGCGAATATATTTGTGAGTTATGAACAGGCCTGCAAGGAGATCGAAGAAGGGGAAAAGAACTTACAAAGGGGTGAAGATATGAAGGCCGAGGCTAGGGTTCATCTGAAGAATATGGAGAGCTACCAGCTGATGATCCAGGAGAGTGGGAGGACTATTTCTGCCATAGCTGACCGAATAGAGAATTTGAAGAGGGAACTCTATGACTTGCAGCGAGGGATTGAGAAGGCTGAAGAGGTGAAGGCAAAAGCTAATGAAGATATGATCAATACGGCCAGGACTGCTGAAGAATTATCAAGGTCACTCAAGGCTCACAGTGCTCAAATGGAAAAGACAAGGATCCAAGTGAAGTTAGCTTCTGATAGATCGGCCTCTGCTATGGCTGACTGGGTAAAGGCAACGGACTCCTTGAAATTTTCTCTGAGTGTATCTTTACCAGCAGATCCTCCATCGGTCGGCCTTGAAGCTTCTCAATCCCAAGTTGCCGTTGAAGTGGCTGAGATAGAAAGCAATCCTTCGGCCATTGAGTCTGTTATACCCCCAGCTTAGTTTTATTTCTCTGAACAATTTTATTTGGCCGTTGAGCCTCTTGGAATATGATAACAATTTTTGGTCATTTGGCCTTCTTGTATTTCAGTTACTTTTGATTTTTAATCTTTTGCGGTCAAAAGGTGACTCGCTATTATATTATGCTTATCTCTCTTTTTATTTCGGCCTCTTAGCCGTTCTTTATTAATATGCCTATTGTTCATATATCTCTGTAACACTGTTCCCACATAGTAGGATGATACTTTTTAAGATAGCGGCCGTTAATTGGCCGATTATGAATGTTTGAATCCATATCCTGCAAGTAATAGGCTCCGCCTTTTAATACTTTATAAATCTTAAAAGGTCCTTCCCAATTTGGGGACCATTTTCCAAATTCATTACTCTTGGTACCGACTGGTAAAATAACTTTCCAAACTAGATCATTTTCAACAAACGTCTT